>JAKKIK010002668.1:0-10312 GCA_024500135.1 Heterodera carotae
ACATTCATTATGCGAAAACTGCTTATTTCTGGGGTCCAAATCTTAGATTTACGACCATTTGTGCTTATTTTGAAAAAAAAAACTTGGCAACCCTGATTATGAGGCGTTTGAGCTCAACGTGCTGCTGGAAGAGTTGCCGGACGACGACAGCAGCAGGTGTGCCTGTTTTAATGGCGTTTTATTTGCGGCACATTTAAAAATGAAAATGAAAAAATGCTACGATATTTCCAGGATTATTTCGGTCGGATTCCAGGCGGCCCCAACCTTTCGTGATCCAAAATTTGCCGGTTCGAAGTCACAAATCGGGCCTGTCGAGGCCAGTGCAGGATGAGGATTTTGATTTGAGAGGGTATTTTGGGTTTTGAGTGAGTACCTGGCTAGTCAAATCTCAAAAATCTATTTCAAGGATTTTTTTTGGTGTTGGGGGAGGTAAGTGACCTTCTTCTGTACCCCTCCCCCCCACCCTCCTGGATACGCCCCTGGGCTTATATGTATACGGTAGGCAAATTTGCTTTTGTAGTGTCTGTTGATTGGTGACGGACCGACCTGTGACGACGAGTTCAACACCAACGGCGGCATGTTCACTACCGGCGGCGAGTTGTGGTTGAGGACGGCATTCCGATGCTTGGTAGACGGAAAGTGCTGCTGTTGCTTCTTCTGACCTTTATGTTCATCTGCGCTCGGAGTTGAAACGGTGGACTCTTTGCTAATGGGCAACTGCAAACAAAACGCCAAACATAATGCCAAAAATGATAAATGATAATTTCAAAAATGATATGCTCTTCTCACATAATGAGAAGTGATGCTGCTGCCATCACAACAGTGCATGGATTTTGCAAGATTACGATGGTAAATCTGTTTGCGAATTGCCGTCACAATTATTTTTGGACAAAGCCTGAGGAGCACAACCACCAACAACAACTGAAAGGGACGGTTTTTATTATTTAAATTGTCATGCATATTAACGGAAACCGAAAGGAGCAGAACGATGATGGCGACCAAGCCCGAACTTGCTGAGAAACCGGTGTAATTGACAGACACGGACCAAAAGTGCACATTTGAAGCGCCTTAACATGGAAAAGATGGCATTCAAATGTCTAAGGAAATCTTAAGAGACCGGGATGACGCCGGAATCCGGGCCCCCTACTTTTGGATAAAAAGTACAGGGATATGTAGAACCAAATGAGATTTTCCCGAAATCGGGGTTTCCCTTTTTGAAAATTCCTCTAATGCCTACCTTTGTACAGCTTGCCCGGGACGTCTTCGAACTGTGCGCAAATTTGTGCCATGCTCTTGGCGCACTGTTCCGCGCCCAACAGCCACCGCGGCACGCTCGCCTGCCGCGCGCGTGCACTCTCCGCCGATGTGCAGGCGCAAAAGCGGGCGGAACAATCGGCGAATTGGACGCCCAGCAGCAAAGCGTCTTCAGCAGCAGCATCGGATGGCACTTTGCTGTTGGCATCGTTTTGTCTGCTGCTGTACTGCTCGGAGACGCACTGATGCAATTGGCGCGTGCACGTGGACAGTGCTGAAATATTTGAAATTGAAATTTGAAAATGGCAATTTATTTTTTAATTTTTTTTTACTTTCGTCGAAACATTCCAAAGGGAATTTGTGCGTGACAAATTGGCCAATTTCAGCCGGTGATGGAGTTGTTGTGGGTACAGCAGCAGCAGTAGAAGGAGGAGAAGAGTAAGGAGTACTCGTTGAAGACCTTACAAAAATTAATTTATTTTTTGGATTTCCATTTTTGACCAACTCACTTTTTTGATGGCATTTGAGTTGTGCTTGTACTGCTTGAAGCGGTCGGTTCTGTCGCCGCTTTTTCGGTTGTGCTGCTGCTAGCCATGTCTGTCGCCGTACTGCTTTGAGTCGTCGGCGGTTTTTCGGTTGTGCTGCTGCTGGCCATGGCTTTGCGCCGCTTTTCCTCTTCCTCTAACCCCTCAAGCGTTGCCATTGCTTTGTCCTGCTTGGCCTTCAACTTCCGTGAAGAAGTGTATGCAAAACCGCCTAACAGCTTGACGATCTCGCAGAATCCTGTGGAGATCCCAGTGCAGCCGGCGGATGTCTTCAAATAAAATTCGACAAATTTAAACTCCCAAATTTGCGCGAATATTTTACCGCTTGATTGGTATTTTGTGCCAACTGCGCGACCGTCCTCTCCAAGCAGTAGCAGAACGAATCGTCACAGTACTCTCTGGTCCTGTTCTCTTCCATGTAGCACATGTCGTGCACTCGACAGCACAAGTCGGCCTCAACTGTGGGACACAAAAAATAATGAATGAATAAAAAGACTGGATTTGGAATAGCCCCGGTTCGCGGGATTAATGGGATAAAATCCCATTATTAGCGGTACCCCTGAAAATCCGGCATAATATAGGGCTTGTCCGATCTCTACTGTTTATGCCATTTTCCGAACATTTAGGGGGTAGCACTTACACATCAGTTTCGGGCAGTCCTCCTTGGCCAACTGATGGGACAGCGGTTTCTCGAAATCAGTGGCACCGCATTTCCACTCTGCCTAAATTATTTTTGGCTATAAATCATTTGAATTCTTTGGCATTATGTTTACATAGGGAATAATTTCACTGTGCGGCCTTTTCGGCACTGTTTTGGCCATGGATTTGTGCATGACGAGCATTGCAATGAACACGCAAATTGCTGAACATTTTTTCATTGACGGAAAAATTCTTTGGCTGTAAATTTTTGGACTGCGTAAGATCGAATTTCGATCTTTTCGCCGATGGAATATTTTTATGCGTATTTAATTCCGCCTTTTGAATGCTGCCGATAAAAAAAGTGGCGAGAATTTTTTTTTTTGGTTGTAATCCCTAAGAGAACATGCAAAATTTGATCAGTGCACTGAGCGATGATGATGATCATGCGCCTTAATTTATTACGCCTTTGTTTTAGCCGCCTTTTTGGGATAAAAAACGGATCCAAAATTATGTCAATAAAATTAATAGAAAATAAATATATATATATATTGATCTTGGTGGATAATAATTGAAATTGGGAAAGTAATAAAACATTTAAAAAGCGGGGCATGCTTGAAACATTCGCTGCATTGGGTTTGCATGTGATCAGTTGATGTTGATCACTTTTGCCGACCCGCCGTTTTTACGGATGAATTGGCGGTGGGTCGTCAAAGTGGCATCATTCATTGTTTGATTGTCATTCATTCATTCATTTATTGCCACGTGTTTGGCCCGCGCGGGAAAAGTGACACTTTTTTTTGCGATTTCGATTTTTTGCTCCAATTAATTCGATGAACACACAATGAAGACGGCGCGTGTACAATATTGTGCACAGAATTGTGCTGTAATGTTTGCACACCAAAAGTAATTGTAATTTTAGGAAAAATAAAAAAGTGACAAATTTAAAAATATTTAATGCGCACTTTAGTTTTTGGAATTTTATTTTGTATAGCAAAAATTCGATAAATCACTCCCTGTCTGGAGATTTTGATAAGGCGTCTTAAATTTTGTTGAAATTTATGCAATTTATTAAAACTCAAAATAGTAAAAATTAAATTTAATAAAATGAAATTTACCGGAATGAAAATGCTCATTTGACGGGATCTTGTCACAAAATCCGTCCTTTCTAATCAGTGATCATCCTGACGACAATCCATCCCAATGTGATCAGCCACTGAACTGATCAGCCGATTTTGCCCTGGGCTGCTGGCCTTGATATATTTCATAAATGGGTGTGTGTGACTGGTGAAAAGAGACGAACGAACGCGGGGATGGGATGATTTTGACGAGTTGTCTTCCATCAATGATGACGACAATTGGGGGGACGGAGTCGGAAGAGTCCCCTCCCCCTCCCCCCCCCCCCAACCCCAACATTTTGCAGGTGGGGGCGACGAACGGACGAACAAAATGCAAAAAATGTGAAATTTTTATTTATAAATTCCCCCTTTTCTGAGAGGGAGACAAGCAATTTTTTCAAGTTGCCGTTTTCTCTTGGAGTTTACAACAAAAATAATAAAAAAATATTGGACTGAAAAAAAATGTGTTGTCTGATGATTAGGGTTGGCGGTTTCTGGAGATTGTTAGAAATCGAACCGACCAAACCGAAACCGGTCGTTTCGGTTAACCGAACCGAAACCGGCCGTTTCGGTTAACCGAAAACCGAACCGAAACCGAGCAATTCGGTTAACCGAACCGAAACCGATAACCGAAACCGAATTTTCTCGGTTTTTCGGTTCGGTTCGGTTTCAAACCGCCAATCCTACTGATGATTGTCCGAGTGTGTCAATAGTCGTATTTTTCGAATTAAAAGATAATTTATTAAGATGTATAATAGTTGGAGGTGATCGAGATGGTTCTGAAACCTATATTCATAAAATATCACAGATAACCGAAAGTGAATTTCCTGTTCCATTAAAAAGACATCAATTGCAAGTGTGTTTGACTTTTGCAACTATTTTTATAAAAGGACAAGGTGCAACACACAAAAAAATAGGAATTGATTGGACACGCCAAAGTTTTTCACATGGACAAAAGTATGTGGCTTTATCACATATTGGTTCACGGCAACAGATTAAAGTAAATTATCACCTGAAAATGTTAATGCAAAAATTGAAAATATTGTATGGAAGGAAAATTTATAAAAACTCATGCTGAATAAAAAAATGGTCAAATATACCTTAAACTTTCATGAACAAAAGATAAAACGAAATTAAAACAATTTGATTATGGTACTTACAAAAATGTAAACAGAGAAAAAAGATTAATACTGCAAATAAGTATAAAATCAAAAAATAAAAAATAAAGTAGACAAAATGGACATAACAAACAAACTTAAACAAACGAATTGATCAACAATTTTGATGGAGTTTCATTCATTAAATTTCGACGATGATTTGATTATGGGTTGTTGAAAGGTAAGTTAATCGCTGCTATGGGGGTGAGCAGCGTGCGGCATTGCGGGAATTCGTTTGCCCATTATTGTCGCGGATAACCCTCAAAAACAACCCATTTGGCTTCCAAGCGTCGGTGGGTTCCCGTCCCGGAAACTTAAGGGGGTGGGGGAAGGTGGAGATAGGCGGACCCTTTTTTCAAATGCCTAAAATTATTTTATTGACATGAATATTATGAAATAACGCTGAAACTCTACACTTTTATTGAACATTCGATGTTTTTTAATGGAAACTGAACAACAATTAAAATTCCTGAGAATATAACAACAAATTACCGCTCTTTAAGATTCAAATCACCTAAAAGCCAAGAGCCTTCACAGAAAAAGGCTGGTTTTTGGTGGCTTCTTCGTCAGCGGCAAATTGGGGAAAGACGAAGTCCATTAAGTTGGCAAGGAACGCAAGCACCTTCTTAGTAGTACCTTGAACTACGTCTTCCGATCGAATAGGCAACACGAAATGAACAAGGTCAAATGGCTAAAAATGTGAAATCAAATCATACAAACCAAAAATTTTTTTCGTAGCCCCAATCGCTCAAAAATTTGTTTGCGGCGAGAAATATTTTATAAATGTGAATTTTTTTGAAGAATATTCCAAATTAAGGCTCCTAACTAAGTTTTTCAAAGATGTACATATGTAGTTATTTGTGGACCCGAAAATTTTTTTTCACCAAAGATTTACTTATATCGAGTAATTTTCAATGGCAGCCCTGTTTTTAAAGCAATTACAGTCCAAAATAATATGTACATTAGCATTGCATCCAAATAAAAAATGAACATGCAAAATTCTTATTAAACCGGTTCAAAAAGTGATTTAATGAAGTCGGGTTTTAAAAATCCCCTGGATAAGTCAGGAAACCCAAATTATACTATTTATCTATTTATACAATAGCATAGTATTAGTGTATTGTTTTGAATTTTAAAGCAGTATTTCGTCAGGAATTAATATAAAAAGTACAAAAGGTACTGATGGATGTTGCGGCAACAACGACTAAACATTTAGGCAAATAACAAAAATTGACCCACCATGTCCGGGGTGACTATTAATTGACTGATGAACACGCCGAAAGCGGATAAAAAAAGAAGCTCTTTTGGGAGCTTCTGCTTGAAAAGGTTGCGCTAAAATAAAATGACAATTATTCAACAACAAATTTTTCATTTCAATAAGACAAAAAAAGCGTTTTAATCTGCCACAAAATGTTCAAGAGGATCAAGTCGCCGATCACTAAGCTTTAGAGTTGGAATGATTTCCATCCTAGGAATTGAATTCTGAAACTGTTTCTACACCGAATGAATTTCATTATTTACTCCAGACTGATTTTTGAAACCAGGACCTTGACCGCAGCAAACCTTTGAAAATATATTTAATCGAAGCCTTTTACGATTAAGGACCAACCGCTATTTTCATGTGCTCCTCAGAACTGAATCTTCGTTGGTCCCACAAACAAAGAGCAACCAAACTGATTTTCCCGCCAACAATGTTCGAGTGCCTGAGAAAGAATTGCGCGCTAGGAATTTCCGCGTTTAAATGAGTTCGCGGCAAAAGAACGCGACGATCTTCAATGGAGTGGTCGAGAAAGGCCGCCTCTTCCGCCTAAAATAGTTTTGAATACCTAAATAGGCGTGGCAGGGGGCCCAACGAAATGAGAAAAATAATTTATTTCATGACTCACTAAGTTTTCTAATTTTTCTAGGTGCCGACATACAAATCAATAATAGATTTAAAAAATCATCGGTCCATTGGAACAAAATCCAATAAAATGGACTCAATTTTAATTGTAGATTCAAGTTTTTCATAAATTTATTCGCTTACAAATTAGCTCTGCTTACTCATGGCTTCAAAATCAGTAAACTTTTGAATGAAAACATTTTAAGCCTAAAATAACCATTCCCACGTGTTCATTCCTTAGCCTAAAAATTGCCTTCGATGGGGAGAAATTTAATTTCCTTGAATTCCAAATAAAAAAAGACCCTCTAAATAAGACCAACTGCGAACTCTGAGGAAATAAGACCAACCCTAAAAAATGGAGGTAATTTTTAGATTTAGAAACAAATATTTGCATTTTTTGATACATAAATATTTTGGATAAATATTAAATTCCATGGTTGGTGTGTTCACTGTTCATTAATTATATGCTCGTTTTACCAAAAAGTTGTACGGTTCTCGCCAGATTTTGGCACAATTTCCGCCGTTTACCAAACGGAACAGAAGGGAACTGGCGGTGAGCTGCAGTCGCCTTACGCGATAAAATGAGCTTGGCCGACTAAACAGAAGCAGCTCATAAGTGAGCTCCGCGGGAAGTCGAAGCTGTTTAGCACCGCGCATTGTTATGCCGAAATGGTAATTTTGGAGTGATCAGAGCATGCACAAATAAATGCCTATTCTTATCGTATTTATAAATAAATAATTATTACTGGGGATGGAGTTTTTTAGATGGTAAAATAAAATAGCCTATATCGCTCTATACCAGGGATGGAACCGGATGGCAAAAATGAAAGTCCGGAATCCGGAATTCCGGACCCCCCAAAAAAAGTCCGGATTCCGGAATTCCTGAAAATCCGGAATTTTTTCAATCAATAAAATCGATATTCTTAAAAATTTTCTTGAATTTTGCCTTACTTTTCTAAAAGTGTTAATTTTCTGCCCTTTTTAAATAAAATTTTATAGGCGCATATAAGGGATTTTTTTTAGCATTTTTAATCAATAATTGTACTAAAAATGAAGGTTTTTGGTCAATATTTAGTCAAAAATCGCTTAAAATCCCACCAATTTTTGGAAAATTTCTCTATTTCCTCTAATAGTACCCCCCGGGGTATTATTAAAAAATTCCGGAAAAGTCCGGAATTTTTCGAAAAAAGTCCGGAATCCGGTGCCATCCCTGCTCTATACTAATCCAGTCGAGGCTCCGCCCCTTTTTTTGCTCAGTGATTTGGCGTTGGAATAGCTGTTTTCTGTCGTTTTGTTCAAGCGTAAAAAGGGAAAGAAAAGAAGAAAGAGTATGTATTTGGATGGAAAAAGAAAAAGACATTTACTGCACATCAAAATAAAGAAATAAACAGAGGTGGGAGTGAGAGATGGGAGCGTAAAGAAAAAGAAAGTTCCAAAATGATCAATAACTTTTGGCGTTCTTTTTATGAAGAAGCCAGACACAAAAAGAGTGAATTTTAGGTTATGAAAGTCAGCACCAACGCTGATGGAGTTTCAATTTTTTTGCCAATTTTTCCAATTAAAAAAAAGATGTTTTAAACATCAAGTATTTTTCGTGATCGCTGATCATGAATCCGACATTTATTTTAGCTAATTCCAAGCCCCAAGTACGAATTAGGACAAAAGTCAAAAATGTAAACTATTAGTATCGTATTCTAATCGTGAGAAAACAATGAAAAGGTGCGATAAACCTATAAAAAAAAAATCAATTATTACCGAAAATTTGAAAATTTTTAGATTATTTTTTTGTTATAATAGAATTTACAGCGAACAAGCGACCAAATTGGTCTAATATGTTCTTTTTAACCTCCTTTCGCCTTTGATGCTCAACTGATGAGATTTTTGTAGCTGTTTGTTGATTTTTGGTAAAAAAAACGGAATTTATTTTCGGTTTTTTGATGATTTGTGTCCGGGATTTAAAATATTGCAAGAACTACACTCTGATTAAAAATTTTTTTGAATTCTAAAGTTCGATTTTTTTTCGAGTTTGAGTAAGGGGTTCGAAATTGTGCGAAAGAGATGCCGGAATCGTGTTCAGCGACCTCAAAGCACTAAAAAACATGTTTTGAACGACTTATCCATTCCGTTCAACTTGATCCCCGTAATTGATTTCTACAAAAAAAATTGAAAAAACCATATTTATGGTAAAATTGATTTTTTTTTTTTTTTTTAGGCTTTATGGCCAATTTTCATTGCTTTCTAATAATTAGAATGCACTGTCTAACAATTTTACATACAATTTCATCAAAACACTGCTGGGGCTAAGTCAAAATCTTACCGCTTTATCGCCAGTCTTCATTACTTTTCATGATTAGATGCAACATCTAACAGTTTTACATGTTTGTAAGCGTTTCGGGGATTACTGATTACGAATATGACACTTATCGCATATTTTTAATTTTTTGAATCAGCCATTTCGACCCTTTCTAAAAAAAAAATTGATTTCTAAATCAGCGAATTTTGAAGGTTAGGCTCCAAATCCGCCTTGAGCAAAAAAATTTCAATTTTGTTTTTACCTATTTTTAAATAAATTTTTTAAAACTTTGCAGTTAATTAAAGCCTGAATAATTTTTGTTACTCAAACCGTCTATTTTTTGAGATTTTGCACCAAAAATATTTCTTTTATTACTTTTGTTCAAATTATGATCCGAGGTTCGAACAGATCTGCGTTCAAATTCATGATCGCGCTTTTTTACCCTATAAAATTTTTTTTTTAAATCGTTAATTTCAATAATGTTTTTGTAGAGTTTTTTATCTTTTTCTTATTCGATAGTTCATTGAAAAGTTTATAAGTGTTTGGGAGCCGCGAAGCGGCGACCAAACGCTCGTATAAAACGATTTAAGTGTTAACTAAATAGTTGCTTAATTATATGTTAAAAGAATTGTAAATCTATTGGTTTTATGCATACAAAAATTAATCTAATTTTTTACTGAATTCCTGGGTAAAATTTATTATTTGTATAATAAACTCGATTTTTTGTTGCACCATTATTAAGGAAAAATTAGTTGTTTGGTTGCCAATTCTTAAAAATTGGTCAAAATTATACTAAAAATTTAGAAAAAGGGCAAATTAGTGGTAGGATTTGAAAATGGCCTAAATGGGTACGACCATTCGAAAACCACATTTGTTTTTTTGGAGCTAAAAAACGCTTAGTAAAATTATTAGGAGAAAATGCTAATTTGGATTTCGTTCATCGGTGTGTCCGGATATGGATTTTCCGTTATAAAGAATCCAAAATATGTCCCCCTGTTGCCGAGTTAACAAGCAGAAGAAGCCGATAATTGATATATTATTAATTTCATTTTATATTCTTATTGTATTTGCTAAGTCAATCATTTGTTAACTTTTGTCATTTACCCAATTTACATATATTTGTTGTATCATCAAATACACTTTGCAATGGCAGCAGTGAATTTGTCCGTCAAATAAATCGGAGATAAAAAAATGCATAAAAATGAAATGGAAATGAAAATTGCTGCTGCAGGGGAGAAGGGTGATGGATGATACCCGCCCCCCCCCCCCCTCCCCACATTATTAGTCACCCCTCCCCGACATTCATTTATTCATTCATTTCATTAGCTATCGCCCCCCCCCCCCCCCCCCTTTCCCCCTTTTTTATATCCCCCTTTTATCCCTTTTTTCTTAAAAATCTCCCTCACCTTTTTCCTTCTTTTCTCCTT
>JAKKIK010002669.1:0-10310 GCA_024500135.1 Heterodera carotae
TGGCTTTCGGTTTCGGTTTCGGTTTTCGGGTCTGACTTTCGGTTTCGGTTTCGGGTTTCGGTTTTCGGGTTTTTTCGCTTTCGGTGCATCACTAAAAATTTGCATGAAACTATGTCAAAGTATTTTCTTGCCAAATTCCAAGTCATTCTGACATAGATGAACGGAGTTACAAAAATCAACTTTATAGGAGTCCGTGAATTTTATTTGCCTAAAAAGCCAAGCCCTAGTTATGATGCTAGGTTGTTTCGTAAAACTGCCAATCTTTACGAAACGCCCAAAGTGGCAGTTTTACGAAACGCCCAAAGTGGCAGTTTTACGAAACGCCCAAAGTGGCAGTTTTACGAAACGCCCAAAGTGGCAGTTTTAGGAAACGCCCAAAGTGGCAGTTTTACGAAACGCCCAAAGTGGCAGTTTTACGAAACGCCCAAAGTGGCAGTTTTACGAAACGCCCAAAGTGGCAGTTTTACGAAACGCCCAAAAGACCCACCGACAAAGGACCCACAGACAAAGGACCCACAAATAAAAAAGGATTAAAAATTCAAATTTGCGCAGAAAACGGTTAATGACCAAAAACATTAACATATAACAGATTAGCATTAAATTAACATCTGCATGTAATTTAAGTCTCGGCGTTCATCAGTTCCGTTTTTTTTTTAAAAGTTCTAGAAACATGTTTATAAGGCTAATTTGAGCCGCTGAGTACGAATCTGACCACCTTTTCGACTAATTACGAATCCCGAACCCGAATCCGAACCTTTTTATAATGCAAAAATTGACAAGGTAACTAACGGCATCCCCTTGGGAAGGGCAAAATTTGCCTCCCACGAAAAATGAACCAGCCCTAAGGCGATGGTGTACACGGGAATGCGGTAATTGTTTGCAAAAAACGAAGATTTTCCGTGGTTAATTTCGTACTGTGGATCCATTTGAAGAGATTTTGGAGCATATTGCGGCATTATGCCTCCCAAATAATCTTGGCGCGCCCTTTTTGCAATAATGCGCGCGCCTTTGTTGACTTTTTTTTTAAATTAATTTTGCGGTCACATAACAGGAAAGGGTGCTATGTCATTTGGCCACAAACGTCAATGTGGGCGTTTGGCCACACCCGCCAATGTCCTTAGAAATAAGCAAATATGGTTTTTACTTATTAATAAGCCCAAATAAAATTAATTTATTATTAGTTGTTTTGAAATGTCATCAAAATATAGGTTATCCAACACATCATCATCCAAACGGACGACACCCGACTCGTACATGGCCAACTCGTACGCCCCCAACTCGTACTGGTACCCCGACTCGTACATAGTTACCCAACTCGTACTTAGTTACCCAACTCGTACTTTTTAACAAAACAAAAAAAAAGGTCGAAGAAATCGATATTTTTCAAATAAAATTTAACAAAAGTTCAACAATGGCTAAATAAAATAAATAAGATAATAGCGACAGCACGAATCCATTGATTCTAAACTTAATAAAACTTTGTTTTTCTTTTGAAAAGCACGATTTGTACAAAGCAAAAATCGTAATAATTAGGGATGCCAAAAATATGGAAATCTATATTTTTCCTGAACTTGGAACGGCCTAAAATGACCATAAAACATGTTTTTAGCGTGGTTGGAAGCTTCTAGGATGGATTTTAAAATTGGGATTATGGCCATGTTTCGCGATTTTATACCAATACGAATGCATCAGCATTAAATTGAAAAACCGTCGGATCAGCAATTTTTAGACCATTTTAGGGCACTATAATAGACTAGCTGGAAATAATTATTGACAATTGGGGACAATAAATAAATGTTCCAAAAAAAGCAAACCTATCATGAACCATTGTTTTTTGAAATGGCATGCAAAACTGTGTATTGGTCGGTCCATTGTCTTCCATTGGACATATTAATGACTTATAAATATTTTTTGAATGAAAAAAAACTATCTGAAAAGCAAAAAGTTAAGCGGAAATTTTGTAAAAATTGTTGTTAAAAAGTACGAGTTGGGGTAATTAGTACGTGTTGGGTAACTATGTACGAGTCGGGGTACCAGTACGAGTCGGGGGCGTACGAGTTGGCCATGTACGAGTAGGGTTTTTACCCATCCAAACAAATGAAAATGTCTTAGCCTCGGGTTTCCCAGGCCCGGCCTCCGGTTGATGATTCAGGCTTCTGGCAAATATTTAGAGCTGGATAATGATTGAAGTCCCCTGCTTCCTCTTCTTTGGGTCTGTTATATATATATTAAGCTTGTTATATTATTACGAATCTAGAAGTCAATTTAGTGGATGCTTGCTGCTTGGAACACGGCATACGTTACTTATATACATAGGATAACTGATCAAAATTTGTGTGACATTTTGTACTTGTCTACAAAGCCAAGGGATTGGGTTTTCTTGAAAGTGTATTAGATTTGCCTATTGCTAAGACATTTTCATTTGTTTGGATGATGTGTTGGATAACCTATATTTTGAGACATTTCAAAACAACTAATAATAAATTAATTTTATTTGGGCTTATTAAGTACAAACCATAGTTGCTTATTTTTAAGGACATTGGCGGGTGTGGCCAAATGACTCAGCACGACAGGAAAGTACCCAAATATTAGATCATATTTTAGAATATCATGTACTTGTCATTGCTTAGGCGTATTTAACGAAATTGAAATTGAATTTTTTTAATGTTTGAATTCGAGTTCGGGATCCGAAACTTGAAAAGGTGGTCATGTTCGTACTCCGCGGCTCAAATTTGTTCCCCCCCCCCCATTTGGAAAGAGAAAAAATCGCCATTTTCGTTCAACTTATTACATTTAATTTCAAACTGATTAGGCAAATTGTCTTCGTTAATTAATCCTATATTAGACGTAGATTTGGTTATTAATCGTTTTCTCTACGCATAATTTGAATTTTTAATTATTTTTTTGTGGGTCCTTTGTCTGTGGGTACTTTGTCTTTGTGGGTCCTTTGTCGGTGGGTCTTTTGCGTGAGGGTCCTTTGGGAGTGGGCCCTTTGCGTGTGGGTCCTCTGAGCGGACACCATTAGTTCGATCCGGTGTATGGGAGATCGATTGGTTCGAATCCAAGGAATGTACTTACTTTTTATCGACTTTGAAAAATATTTTATTCCCTAACATGAGCCACGATTTCACACTTTTTTCAAATTTATGACAGTTTTATAGCCAAATATGATTAGAAAATAACAGCCAAAATGGACAGAAAATGAAATGCTAAAAATTGAAAAAAATGACAGAAGACAACAAACAGTTTTCATCAAAAAATGGCATTTACTTAACACAAATGTTGAATGATAGAGGCGACAGACAGAAAGAAACACGAATTTGAAAAGGAAAATAAATATTTATAAAAAAATTCGGGTAGTTTTAAAATTAAAAAAAAAGAAATGCTGTAAAGCCTGGATCCGGATGCCGATAAAAGTGCACTCTCCCTTTCCCTCTCTTTAAAAGTCCGGAATTTGGGTGGAATCCATGCGAAATGAAATGCAACAACCGACAATGCAATAATACAGAATGCCATACAACGACGAAACGAGCACATTGGCTGAGGCAATAAATACAAACAAAGCAAAGGCATTATGCAAACCGATCACCGACAGCATTGGCACACCAAACGATGTTGCGCTTATTGCCCCTAAGATGGAAGTTGAGCATTTGCTAAAAAAATCATCCGCGCGCTTTTGTCGCCGTCGGCTATTATTAGTCATTTTGTTTACAGCGGCTGCTTCGGCGCCGGCATTAACATGACCACCATTTTTGTTGTGTTGGCAATTTGTTGAATGATTATGATGATCATGGTATTTCAATTTGTCTAAAGGAAAATTTGGTCAAAAATATTAATTACTTTTAATTAATTTGCAACTTTTTTTTGGCTATATTATTTGTCCATATTTCAGCATTATTATATCTGTATTTAATGAGGCATATTTCGCGACTTTATATCCATATAATTGCCAACTCTAATGAAGATCAATGTTTTGGAATTCCTCTCATCATTATTAGGGATGTCAAAAATATGCACGAATGGAATATACTGAATTAATAAAAAAAATAAAATTTTTAAAATTTTAATAAAGCCAAAAAGTTGATTTTCAGGGAGAAATTTTTTGAATTCGAGTAAGATAAATTCTGTTTTTAGGGATCTATTTTTAAAAAATTGAAAAATAAATTCTTAGGGTCCATTTTTCGATTTTATTGTGAGAAAATTTCCCTAAAAGCCAAAATATGCAAAAAATCTAAAAATATGTACAAAAAATGGCAAAATATTCACGAAATATGCACAAAAACCCAAAATATGCAAATATGCATAAAAAAGTCGGAATATGCAAATAAAAGTCCCGACTTTTGTATGCAAATACTAGTGACGCGGCCGAAATTTCGGTTTCGGTTTTCGGGTTTTTTGGCTTTTGGTTTCGGTTTCGGTTCGGGTTGCGAGTTTCCCGAAAGTAAAAAAACACCCCTAGTGATTGAGTTTTTGACCAAAATTACTCAATTAATATTTGAATTTAGGCGACAAAAACCCAATTTTTTTTGTGTTACCTATTAATTTATTTTTTGTGGTATCTCCTTGCATGATACCGTAGCCTAGTGGGTAGTGTTACAGAATCGAATTGAAACTTCAATGTTCGGGTCCTTTGTAGAGCAATTTGTTTATCTTCTTTTTTCCAAAAAGTCATTTGTAAGGCTGGCAATTTAATATTATCAAATACAAATTTTGGGCATTTTTTGTAAATATTTTTGCCAGCTTTAGTAATTGTTTTTGCTAATTTTCCTTAAGAAAAGATGCTTAAATTCTTAAAATTTTTACGGCGGCGCCTATCGGCAACGCCAGACCTCGATTTTTTACGTTTTTCTTTAAGAAAACGTGTGAAAATTTTCCCGGCGGTGCCTGTCGGCACCGCCGGATCTTGATTATGGAAAATTCTGGCAAAAGCAAAATTAAAAAAAAAATCGTATAAAATTGAAAAAATTTTCTGAGGTTCCGGTTCTTTCGGGTTTTTTGGCTTTCGGTTTCGGTCTCGGTTTTCGGGTCTGACTTTCGGTTTCGGGTTTCGGTTTTCGGGTTTTTTCACTTTCGCCGCGTCACTAGCACATACCAAAAAAAAGCTGTTTTCCTACTATTTAGACTACGTAGAAACCAGGAAAAAAATTATTTCTGACATCCCTAATCATTATCGATATCGATATTATCGGACTCGGTCATTAGAGTCCCCCCATTAGAGTCCCCTCGTTAGAGTCCCCCCATTAGAGTCCCCTCGTTAGAGTCCCACCGTTAGAGTCCCCAGCACTAGGGTCCCCAGTGCATAAAGAGCCCGGATGTATCGAAATTTAATTTTTTTTAAAGCAAAATTTGGAGAAACTAGGCCTAGGTTAGGTTAAGATTTTCCTAAAACTCATTTCTAGGTATATTTTAATACGTTGAATACGGATCTGACCCTTCGTTTTAACCAGTTTAAAACTCCTAATCCCCAAATTCGAACAAAAAGCCGGTTTTTTACGAAAATTTTTTATTTTCTGAACATATTGCTTAAGCATTGGTTTGTAGCGCAATATTTTGTAGTGGTTCTTAGTAGGGTTGGCAGTTTGAAACCGAACCGCGAACCGAAAACCCGAGAAAATTCGGTTTCTGTTATCGGTTTCGGTTCGGTTAACCGAATCAGTCGGTTTCGGTTTAACATGCATTGTAGGAATGAGGATTTGAATGCAAAAGTTGAAAGAGAAAGTGGAGGAAAAAGAAATTTACGTTATAATTCCGACAAACAAAATAAATTTTCAATGGCCGATTGGTTTGTGTTGTAGTTTTTCTGTATGTCTGCTGTGGGTTCGAATCCCTCGTTTTGTAAATTGAATTTTTATGACTTAAACTTCAATTTATTATTAAGGGAAATACATATTAAACTTCTCTCATTTCTTTTCGACTTAATAAAATTATTTTGGGGTGAAAATAACTCTGTTAAAATTGATTAAAATTGGGATTTATTAATGATTTATGGGCTGTCTTTTTATAACAAATTTCCATAAGAAACCCAGCTCTAAATTCTCAAAATATTCCCGGCGGTGCCTATCGGCACCGCATGTCCTTCTACATAATTACTGTGTATTTTCAAATTAAAATGAAATTTTCAGGGAAAATTCGAATTTTTTTGATGTTTATCTGCGATTTTGAGCTAGTTTACTTAATAGGCTCGCTAAAAATGTCAAAATTTTCCCATCGGCGCCTATCGGCACCGATGGGCTCCTTCCCATATTCCATTGGCTTAGGATTAACCTAGGCCTATTTTTCCAAATTTTGCTTTAAAAAAAAATCATATTTCGACACATCCGGGTTCTTTATGCACTGGGGACTCTAATGGGGGGACTCTAACGGGGGGACTCTAAAGACCCTCACCCCGGTATTATCGATTAGTAAATTAAATTGATGATGATTTCGGGATTGATATCCACCCATGTTTCCATATTATGCGCATCATTAAAATATTAAATGAACAATTTACCACCACCTTGAATCATTGTATAAAGCATGTTGACTCCTGCGATGAAATGGTCCACCAATTTGATCAAATTTTGTTTGTTTTTGTCATTTAGCGACGAATTTTGGCCAATTGTTTGGTGAATAATATCACTTTGAAAATTAGGCTTTGCAAATTCAGTTATAGCCTGATTAGTCAATGCTTCAACTGTTGCGTCATCCATGCCATTTTCAAATTGCTCACAAAAATGAAAGACAAATCCCCTATATACTAACCGAGACAAACAAATTTAGCGTTCAGTTGAATGAGGTGTGGCATGCTGCCTATTTTGGCTTTTTGTTTTTATGAAGAGGTCAGACACACAAAAATAAGAGAGAGTCGGCGTTGGGAGCCGCGAAGCGGCGACCAACGCTGTTATAGAAAAACAAGTGAAATAAGAAAACAAGTTGGGAAAGAGAATAAACATAAAGAAAAAAAGAATTTTGTGATGAGGATGAGTGATAGAACGAATTAAATCCGTATTTGGAATTAAAGTTTCCTAAAGTAAATTCCAGGTTAAATGAAAGCCTGCACAAAAGTATTTCATTTACTACTTTTTTTTTGTTCAAATTATGATCGAGAGTTCATGTTCACAATGAGACGCCTTTTTACCCACGATATTTTAGAGAAAAACAACATCCATCAAACTTTGACCAATTTGGAACTCCAGCCATTAATTTTTAGGGGATGCTCGAATTTCCCGGACCCGAATTGGAAAATTTTCAAAATTTAAATTTGTCACAATATTTACAACGATAATTCTTATCCCACCCAACCCCGTTAAAAACCTGAGGGGTTTCGATTTTTTTAATCGAATTTGAGAATTAAGTAAAGCAATTTTTTATTCTGAAAAGTCCTATAGGCGGGTAAGAAGGTCGTATGTAATTGGATGAATTTTGGGTTCAGGCTTCGAACTTGGTGTCAATTCGTTGTTATTCCCAGAAAACTATATTTTTACCATTATTTACATTTTTGAACTCTTATTTTCTGGCCGAAAAAAAGAAACAATAATTGGTTAATTTTTTACTTTCTTCGACTTTGTGAAAATAATGCATAAATTTAATTTAAGAAGGTTCTATTTTTCGTATTTTTAAAGGGTTGTAAAAATGCAAAATAGGTCCCTAAAATACATAGGTCCAAAAAGGAAAGGATATCATAGCTTCTAAAAACAGCAAAATGCGCTTCCAGTCCAAGTGCCGAATGGTTCATGAGTGCCGAACAACAAAGAACTTTTTTTGTTTTGCCCAATAAGACAAAATTGATACCAATCGAATAAACCCATTAAAAGCTTATTATATATGTAATTCAGCTAAAATTAAGCAATTAACATATTTCAAAAAATATATGGCTAAAAAAGAGCCTAAAATGGCCATTTTCAGTTTTTGGCTTTTTACCCATAACTTTTTTGTACTTTGTCCAACCAATTGGCTTTTGTTTAAAGAGGGCCTCAAAAATCGAAAGCTAATTTTATTGTTCTATTATTCGGCATACCTAAATCGGTTATTTGAGAAAAAGTTATATTGCTTCGGCCGGCAATCAGACCATTCGGCACTCGGTCGGTATCCAAATTATGTTAGAGCACACTAATTAATTTTTTAATGATGTTTTTTTCTCTTAGAAATTTTTTAAAATTGCATTTTTTTTATTTGAAAAATCGTAAGCACAGTTAAAAATTTGAAAAAATGGCAATATCTTAACTTGCAGAAAAAAATAAAGATTAGTAATGAGCTCAAATGGTGTTAGACAAAAATCTAACATGCCCATTGTGGGTTCCCCATTTTTTGAAAAATTTCAAGTTTTATAAAATCATTCAAGACATACCCAATTTCGAATACTCTGCTCAAATTTTAAAGAACATCTCCTTGGCTTCTCTTATTCCTGTTTATGGAACATTTAGAGCTTTTGCATAATACCAAACGAAGCTGGTATTGCGTTTTTAATTTTTATCTTTCGTGACACAGAAAAAGCATTAAAAGAGCGCTTAGGGTGCCGCGTAGCGGCGCCCAAGCGCTCGTTTTTGGTATTTGTCATCCATTTTTGATTCAAATTTGTTGCGACACAAAACGCCAAACGCATTTTTTTGGACCCATTTAAAACCCAATTCAGCACCATTTATGCCTGAATTAGCCATTCCTTTTGGTGCCGATGCCAACATTTGCTGTACAGCCATCAACAAATCAGAGCTATTGTTGTCTTCGTTACAGTTCAGCACCTTTTGATGAATTATGCTTATTAAAAGCATAATTCCAAACATTTTTGGCATCCATTTGAGTGAAGTCATTGTGTAAATTTTTGAAAAAATTGAAATGATTTGCTAAATATTAAAAATGCTTAAATTATTTTTATGCCATTAATACATAATACAATAATTAGGCTAGGCAAAATCCGAACTTAATTATTCCTATAATAAAGCCTCCACAAAATAAACCCCTTGAAATTGAGCATCTTTTAGAGGTCTTAGAATATAGAGCCCCACCCTGAAATAAAGCCCCTTCCTCTAAAAAAATTTACAAGTATATATAAATTAATAGAGCCCCCCCCCCCCCTAAAATAAAGCCACATTTTGAGTGTTGTATTAGCCGGTTAATCGTTTAAAATCTGTAAAATTGGTGTCTTTAGGGGTAGGGAACTTTTCAAGCAATTCAATTGAAATGAATGAATGAATGAATGAATGTGGAGGCTTATATTTAAGCGAGTTAAATAGTGAGTGGGGCCTCGGGTTTTTTTGGGTACCGGTACCGGAACCGAGTACCGGGGTCGAATACCGGAACCGGGACCGAGTACCGGGGTCGAATACCGGAACCGAGACCGAGTTGCGGGTACCGGGAAATTTCTGGTACCGAGCAGCCCTATTGCCAACCAATTTCTTAGGGCAAACTGTCGTCAGCAATGTTAATAAGCCATTTTGTTGTTGTAAAAATTAAATGAAATCCATGAATTTAATGCAATATCTCTATGAAAAAAATAATAATAATTTTCATTTAATTAATAATTATTGTTTGTATTGATTTGCTAACCAATTTCTTATGGCAAACTGTCGTCAGTAATGTTAATACGACACTTTATTGTTGTAAAAATTATAGGAATCCATGAATTTATTGTATAAATCTACACATATAGATTTATCCCTATGAAAAAAAATATATAATTTTTCCATATAATAATAATATGCATTAAAATAAAATATTAATACATGTTGGGCTTTTACATTTTTGTGAGTTGGTTATGATTAGAGGAGAGCTAAAATAATCTAGAAATAATCATCACATGATTGACATTTAAACATTAAAATTACAAAAAAAAGAAAAAAAAATTTAAAAATAGATATTTTTAAAAAACACCCCTAAGTCGGTTCTTCTTGTCCAAAATTCGAAAAATACACCAATTAAAAATCGATTTTTTGCTATCAAAACTTAAAAAAGGCACTCAAAAAACCCGTTTATTAAAATTTTTGTTGATTTAAAATTTTTTGGCCTTAGTTATGATGCTAGGTTGTTTCGTAAAACTGCCAAATGCGTGTTTCGTAAAACTGCCAAATGGGCGTTTCGTAAAACTGCCAAATGCGTGTTTCGTAAAACTGCCAAATGGGCGTTTCGTAAAACTGCCAAATGGGCGTTTCGTAAAACTGCCAAATGGGGGTTTCGTAAAACTGCCATTTTGGGCGTTTCGTAAAACTGCCACTTTGGGCGTTTCGTAAAACTGCCAATTTAGGCGTTTCGTAAAACTGCCACTTTGGGCGTTTCGTAAAACTGCCACTTTGGGCGTTTCGTAAAACTGCCACTTTGGGCGTTTCGTAAAACTGCCA
>JAKKIK010002670.1:0-10301 GCA_024500135.1 Heterodera carotae
TGCCCAGGTTTAATTACCCAAGTTTGAGCCCGTCCACCGGAATAAATTTTGTCTAAATTTTCCTGTGCCTTCACCATCGAGTCTGTGTGTGTGTGTGCCGTGATTCAACCGGCACAGCAACCCCCGCCACTGCAACCCCGCCAACCCCCTCTTTGCACACGATCTGCCCCGCGATCGTGTCATGGCACATTATTGTTGACTCATTTCTCCAATAAATTATTATTAATTATTCACTGCTCGTTCATCGGTTATTCAACCGAACGTTATTTTATTGTTGTAAGAACACAACAGACCCAAACCTTCATTTTTAGTAAAATTATTGATTAAAAATGCTAAAAAAAGTCCCTTCGATCTAATAACGCCTATAAAATTTTATTAAAAAAAGAAAAAAATTCCGGAATTCCGGATTCCGGACCTTTTTTGGGGGGTCCGGAATTCCTGATTCCGGACTTTCATTTTTGCCATCCAGTTTCATCCCTGCCCCATACCAAGGTTTTAACCTTAAAAACATTTTATCAAAAATCATAAACTATTAAAAAAAATATCGCATAATTTGGTTACCACCCTTTGGGGAATTGATTTTTTTGCTACGTTTGAAAAAATATTTTCTTTGAATTCTTGCGCAATACGATCTTGCAATATTTTATCAAATTTGTGCCTTCTGTTGTTCGAATAAAAACTGGGCCATCCTCCTTTATCCGCTTCTTCTTCATCATCTTCGGCATTGTTGTTGACCACTCGAAAATCGGCCCATTCCGACACCCATTTAGCAAATGTTAAATCAAACACTATTTTTTGTTGAAAAGATTGTTGTGTTGTATGATAATAATAATTTTGATAAATGCCAATGACAAAGTTGGCAAATGACATTTTGGATTGAATTTGTTAAATCCCATTCATCATAAGGTGCCAAACTAACAACAACAACAACAACAACGGAATTGTCAAATAATGAATGAAGCCAAAAAGCAGTGAAACAATTTGGTGCATCTGGTGATAGGATTAAGGGCAAATCTCGGTGTATTACATATACATAGGTAATAGTAGGGAGAGCCCATACCTTTTGGGCACTTTTGGAACAAATAGGGTTGAATTTAAAAATCAATATTTATTGTGCACTTATGTCTATTGCATAATTCATATATTTTTTAAATGTATTTTTTAAATCTATTTAATAAAAAGAAAAAATTCACCCAAAATAAGATTGAATTTACATTTTTTAGTTTTAAATATATTTCATAAAAAGGAGAAAAGGCGCAAAAAAAATTATGATGCGGACAAAAACGTGGAGGTGTGGGTCCATTTATTCAGGTCGCGTGCTCCTGTCCCTCCAGTCGATGTCGTCGAAGATTAAGCGGATGAGGAGGAGGAGCAGGCTGTTCTGGGGCGGCTGCTGTTTCTGGGGAACAAGGCTTCTACGCGTTCCTTCTCAACCAGTTGAAGGGTCTTTCTGACATGTTCCCTATGCGGTACTCTGCCAGATTGTGGCACCTTAGCCAAAGCAACAAATGATAATGAATTTCACAAACAATTGAGAAGAGCTAATAAAATACAAAAAAAGGATTTTTTGTGATTACCAGCGGAACGCGCTGGCCGTCCGCGTGTATCCCATACGCGGCAAATTCATTAGCGGGCCCATTACGTGCAAAAACGCGAAATAATGAGGTTTTAAATCAGACCCTCCCCCGTGTTTTTTCATACATTTGGCGAGCACGGACGAAATCAATGCGGTTATCTGCATCCGTGGCATGGGAGCAAATGACTAGTATAAGGCGTGCCAAACTGGATCCCGCCCTTTGAATTTTCTAGGTTGAAGGTCATGATGGGCGCCCCAAATGCCTTAGGTGTCAGGCATGCCGCATCGACTACCTAGTCCAGGTAGTGCGACGACGCCGCTCAACACGCGATCGCGCACGCTGGCAGCAGAGTCAGTGAGGGAACAGTTAAAATCGATGGAGGTATTCGCTTTTGCTCGCATTTTTAGTGTTCTAATTAGACAGTTCAGGAAGAAAGAGAGAGAGAGAATAACAGTGGGGCAAAAAAATATAGATAAACACAGCAATTAATAGACCAAAAGGAAAAATGTGGAATACAGTTCAGTTGTTTTTTAAGTTTGAAAATTGAGAATAAAACATCAAAAATGACGGAAAATCCACAGTCCGCTATGCATGGAGCAAATGATTTCAAGAGTGCCCAATAATATCAGTTTTTATTGTTAGCACCGATTTGTATCAACATTTGTAATGATGAGGGAATTCAAAAGAAAATACCTCTTTGAAATAAAAATTTTGAAGCAAATTTTTCCCAAAACATTCAATTTTTCCACTTCCCGGCGTGCCCCCAAATAATGCACAATTGAGCGTACTTGCACATTTTAGTTTGATGTCATGTTCCTCTACCCCCACCCACCACATCAATTTTAGTTGCCGCTGCGTGCGCAGCGAATTTGGTCGCTGTTATTTGGCCGCACCGTAAAGATGCGGCTTTGGGGGAACGGGGAATTGGCGTGGTGAGTGGGGGCAGAGGAACATGGACTATTAAGCTAAAACACGCAAGTGAAAGTGCTCAAGTTTTGCATTAGAAGGAAAATTAAAAAAAAAGCCAGAATGGGTTTAAAAAATTCAAAAAAAAATCCCAAAAAATTGTAGTTAAAAAAAAACTATTTATTGTCCCCCACCTATCCTTTTTCGTCGACAGGAGTCGGCGGACAAGCCCTTCCGCCACCTCTCCCGCCGCCGCCTCCTCGTCCGCCACTTACTCGTCCGCCACCTCCTCGGCCGTGTCGTTTCTGCCCGACGCCTCAAACGTCTCCACTTTTCGAAATGTCCAATCCTGACGGTTTGTTGGTGCACTTCGCCTGTCGCCATGCCGCCCGCTGCACACATTGTCAGGCCGGAACCGGGGGTGGTCAACAATTCGCCAAAGAAAGTCAATCTTTATGGGTGTACTTTCCAATTTTTCATGTGATATTTAGGGGTGTATTTTTCGGTTTTATTGTATTTTTTGATTTTATGCCATATTTTTTCCTCCCATTTCTGGGTTTCAAACACCTATTTTTCGACACGAAAATTCAAAAATAGCGCCAAATTTTTGACCAAAGTACACTACTACCTACTGACCGGTCGGTTTTTTTCGATTTTCGGTTTTGGTTTTTGAGCCAAAAAGATCGACCGAGAAATTTTTAGATTTTTCGGTTTTTAAACTGAAACCGACCGACCGGCTTTATCAAAAAACCAAAACAATTGACCGACTTATATGAAAATCGAAAAAAAGCGAATGGCGAATTTGAGTGAAAATATATAGTTTTCTTTAATAAAATCCATCGAATTGGTGCCTTGGAATCTTTTTTTCAAATTTTGTAAACAAATCCAGTCACTTTTTTCCAAAAACCCTCGTGTCCTCGCCTATCGGCACCCCCACCCCACTCCATAGGAAATTGTTATAGTAAAATATAAGATGCGAAAATGCTCTAAAAAATTGTTGTTAGTTTGATGAATTATTATGTTTCTATATTTTATTAATAAATTTTATACAATTTTTTTTATTTTACTTAAGAAATTCTCGGTTTCGTCCTGAATCAATTTTACATTCATAGGAAAAGCCTCATATCTCGGCGCCCAGGTCCATTTAGAGTGAATAAAACCCGATTTACTGATTACCAAAATTTGAATTTGAATTTTCGGCAGGCTTTGGTAACTGCAATTTACCGATTTGATGTTAGCGATTACCGAAATTTGAATTTTTGAATCGGTAAACTTTGGTAACGGTAATTTACCGATGCAACTTTTAGGCTTTAAAAAACTTGACATTTAATCGTATAAATACCGTATTTTCTCTATTTGACCCACCCCCCCCCCATTTGAAGGCCCCCTAGAAGGGGTTGAAAAATAGAAGACCCGGCCTTCAATTAGAGAAAATACGGTATTTCGTTATTTATCCGAACACACCCCCAGCCAGATTTTATTCTCAAAGACTCAATTGGATTTCTCGATGCGATTCCATTCTAGTCCAATTAGTTTTATCGTTTTTTTCACGCTGTTAAAAAAAGGGCCCGAAAAACGCTAAAAGAACGTCATAAAGGACATCAAACTTCAAAAAGGGCACAAAAATGGGCACAAATATTTTTAAAACAACAAAATTGAAAACTCAAAAGTAATTTATTTAAAAAAAATTTTAGGGGTATATTTTCTAAATTTTTGAAAGAAAAAAGACGATTCTTCTGGTGTATCTTTTCAATTTTGGGACAGGAAAAATCAATTTTAGGGGGTGTTTTTTAATTCGAAAGACCTTGGATGCATTTTGTCAGTTTTCAACCAAATTCAGGACAAAAATTCCAATATCTCATCAGACATTTTCGATTTGTTTTTAGCCTCCTCCGCCGACGACGCCTCTGCCGATTCCCGAAATGTGTCATCCATCCATGACCGTCTCCGAGAAAAGTATATTTTTAATTTAAATTTTTTTTTTTTAGAATTAGCCTTTTATTTTTTTAAAAAATTTTTTTAATTTGTGTTTTTGTTAAATTTTTGTCAAATTTATTTGTCTACCAAATTTCAAAAAATATTTTTGTCCACATTCGCTATTTTTTGGTGGGGGCCAAATAATTAATCTCCTTCTTGGCTGTACCATTACACGAATGATGTCATCCACAGGAATTGTGTAAAAGCGCGCGATTCGCTTAACCAATAATATATTGCGTAATAAAAAAATATGTATAATATTCAATCGATAGATTGATATTTCTTAATTTTAATTTTATTATTATTGTTTATTTTTCATGCCATCTCAATAAATTAAAGAAAATTATTGTGTTTGACAAAAAAAAACTCTGACTAATAAGCATTTTTGAATAATAATTTTAAATAATTAAGGTTAATTAAAATGCCCAATAAAAAATGGTTATTATTTTTATTCTATTTAAACATTGCATTTGGCACTTTTATACGCCATGCATATGGTGGCGGAGTAATAAAAAAAGAAAATAAAGAAGGTAATTTTTGGATTTTAAATTTTTGAACTAATTACACTTAAATGCTATGCTTGAGGCCACCCGAATTTTTTTGACCCGATACCCGAATTTTATTATCTAAGCTCTATCTGTTTAGAAGCTATCATTATGCAGAAGCTAAGCGATTAATCCACACTCTTAAAAAAGTTACGATTTATCGAGAATTTGATGTATTTTTATGGGTTTTGCTTTAAAACTTTTTCAAGAGTGGATTAATCGCTTAGCTTCTGCATATGATAGCTTCTAAACCTATAGAGCTTTCGAATATCCCAATTTTGTAGAATATTGTTGACTATTAGAAAATTTATAAACATTACCATTTTAAATGTACGTTTTGCCGTTAGCCCCCTCTGCTGCTGGTTGGGAGGGGATTAAAAATTGAGTCCCAGGGGACTCAAATGAAGGAAATGCGCGGGTGAACTAATGTTTGCAGTTTTTCTAAACAGGTCAAACTTCATGCCCAAATCGGTGGTCACCGAGTGAGCTGCGCGGTGAATTTGTGTCCATTTTGCATCTGATTGAGCGCCAGGAAGTTGGCCAGGAAACGGGTTGGCGAAAGTTTGGCAAATTTTTGACATTTTTGTCGCCCAAAAAACGCATTGAAACGGTGGACAATTTTTGTGACAAGCTGAACAGTGAGCGGGACCAGCCAAAGCAGCGATGGTTTCGTAAGGTTATGGCGCTATTAAAATGGCAAAAAAAATGCATTTTTTTGGTTTTATTTTTTAATTTTTGGCAGTTTATTTGTTCAGTTGACAATGCAAATAAATATGTAATTCGCTTTATTTTTGTGATTTTGCCGGAATTTGTCGAGATTTAAAATGTCTGGGATTGAATGTTCTCATATTTTTTGATTTAGGTGAAATCCAGCAATTATGAGGAATGTTTGGACAAAATTTTTTGGGCTGGCAATGCCGAATTGGTCAAGCTGAAGAAGCCGAGCAATTTCTTCACCGGCCTCATTTACAACATGTACAATGAGAGTGCAAAAATGTTTGAGGGCATGCTGAAGCCCAGGGACCAACTGTTGGCCGAAATATTTCATGACACATTAAATCCCGGTAGGGAGGGGTGTGATTTTTTTTTTGTGGCGAGACGCCGAGGGGTGGGGGCGAATGGGGAGTACTCGGATCCCCAAAAATTTGCGATCCTTCTATGTCCCAAAAAGTCGTTGTCCCAGTGTGTCGGGTCACCAAAAGTCAGGATCATTCTTGGTCCTCGTTGAGTGATCGAGAGAAACCCCATTATCTATGTACATTATCTTGACATTGTTGCAGATGTAATTTATTTGGGAATTTTAGAGTTTCGGGTTAGGGGCACCGGTTTTCGGGGCGGAAAAACTATGCCGAACGGTTTCTGGTTTTGGACTTTAACCCAGGGGTGTGATATGTTCTGATTTATCAGATTTGTTCTGATTTGGAGGGTCCAAAACTGAGAAACTCAAAAGGCTCTGATTTATCACAGATTTGTTCTGTTTTCACCCTATTGTCCTTATTTTGTTCTGATTTCGTGAAATTCCCGAAAATAGTTAAAAATTTTTATAAATTGGGTTGGCGTTCTGTATTTTTTGAAATAAAATGTTAGAATTTTATGCACGAAACCCTAATCCTTTAACAAATTCACTTATTTTTTCAAAAATTTCCCCCGTCGCCTAAAGGCCTTATTGTGTTGTTTTATTCAACCTGCTGACCTGGGGTAAGTCCGAGGAAACTTATTTGCACTGTTTTTTCACGAACATTCTGAGCCGGTAGCCGCTTTGATCGGCAAAAATAATACGGTATTCCTCTATTTGAAGGCCCACCTCCATTTGAAGGCCCCCCTCTATTTGAAGGCCCCCCCCATTTGAAGGCCCACCTAGAATAGAATTGAAAAATAGAAGACCCGGGACTTCAAATAGAGGGAATACGGTAGTATAGGTCAAGGTGTTCGCGTGGTGGACATGGATGTGCTCATGGAACTGTTGTTGGGTCGACCCCGGGACGAGTTGGTCGCCACCATTGCCAAATACAATGAAATGTACAAAAATCGTCGGCGTACCAATTCGGCAACAAAAACGACCCAACTGTTGGTCGATCTGCAAAATGTTAGAAGGCAAAAAGTGGTGTCAACTGTTTCATCATCATCGTTGCACAAAATGGTGTACACAATTTTGGAGCAACGAGTTGACGCAATTGCGGAACAAAAAGGGCTTGATTTTAAAGAGGTAATTTTAAAATTTTTTTGTGCGTTTTTAAGGATTTTTTTAGCTACCAAATTCGGAGGGAAAAAACAAAAAGCTTTCTGGGCCATAATCAGTAGGGCTGGCAAAAATATGCAAATAAAGTCGTGAAATATGCAAAATATTAAAAATATACACTAAATATGCATAAAAAAGTTGAATTAGGGTGAAAATTTGAAAAAATATTTTGACCACCATAACAAGTTATTTTCAGTGTTCCATAACCGAAGATAAAAAATATACATTTGCATAAAATTGTCAGCGCCCTTGAAAATCAGTTTTTTTTTTCTGATTATCCAAGACTCTAGGACGAGAAAATGAAATGCGAATCGGCGCCCAAGTGTTTAGAGCGAGTCTGAAAGTTCGTATCAAAACTCAAGCGAGACTGCACTCCACACTTAAGTCTAGGCCAACACGGCACTTACCTAGTTTCGTGTTATTTGTGAATGAGTCATGTGTGACTCCGAGACTCGGAACCAACCGAGACTATATAATAATCAAAATTAGTGCAAATTACGAATACAGAGGATATTTATATAAATAAATGAACAATTAAATTTGAATTAAAATAACTTTGTTTAGCTTATCACCAAAATAAATGATAAATGTGATGATTGGGCAAAATGGGAGAAACTTTGCTGCATTGATCATCATTGTGCACATTGCGGAGATCCTCATTACACGGAAGCTCAAAGACAATTTGCGTGGCACGGTGACATATTGGTCGATCAAATTAAAGCCACAAGCAATTTATTGCAGGAATTTTTGGTATAATATAGCAGCTTGAACCGGGGGGGGAGGATAAATCCGGGATCTTCGATTTCAGTGCCGACTTAGTTTCGGATGGGATAGGACTTTTTAGGCAAATCTGGCATTTTTATGTAGGTAGAATTACCTGGGTTTCTTTTAGAGGAATACGGTAACCCGGGATAGCGATTGAAAATTGTCTGGAATGCCATCATCACCATGGCGATGAGAACAAGAGGTACAAAAATGTCGGGACCGTCCAGGATGGCAACTTGGGGGGTTCAAATTCGGTGAAGAGGTCCAAAAAAGTGTCGGGAGCGTCGGGGATGGCATTCGGGTGAAAAATTTATGAGATTAATTTTGTTATTTAATTCCAAAATTTCATCCCCCCCCCCAAAGATATATTGCAAGCAGGACCCGATGCTTGAACAACATTTTGCCAACAAATTTGTGGGGAAATGCAATGCTTTTCTTGAATATATGCATAATCCAAAACGATCAAAACAACATCAACATTCACTACCGCAAACACCACCAGTGTCACCAAAAGTGGATGGGCCGGCCAAAAAGAAGCATTCATGGTTTAGAAGGTTGTTTGGGTGGCGACTCCCTGAAAATCTTATACAAACGAAAAATCCGACACCAAAATTCGAACACCCGACCGACACCAATAGAAAATCGGACACCCACATTAGTAGGGTTTTTAAAAACAAATTCAATTAAAAATTCTTGGCTTGTCAAAAAATTGATTGCATGGAGCTGGAATTTCTCTGGGTCGGATTTTCTATCGCTGTCAGCAGATGTTCCACTTGAGTCGCATTTTCCAGAGCCGGATTTGGGACTGTATTTCGGCTCCCATTAAAAATAATGATTCTGGAAAATTTGCACACCGGAAAATCCGACACACTGAAAAAACAGACAAAGGTGTCAAACATTACTTCCGGACAAACTAACATTTGGAAAGGTTGACACCAATTGCCTAAATTGGGGGTGTATTTAATTTTGAAATCAAGCGGGGGGTGTATTTAATTTTGAAATCAGGGGGGGGGGTGTATTTAATTTTGAAATCAGAGGGGGGGGGGTGTATTTATTTTTGAAATCAGAGGGGGGGGGGTGTATTTATTTTTGAAATCAAGCGGGGGGTGTATTTAATTTTGAAGTCAGGGGGAGGAGGTGTATTTATTTGAAATCAGGGGGGGGGGGGTGTTTAATTTTGAAATCAGGGGGGGGGGGGTGTATTTAATTTTGAAATCAAGCGGGGGTGTACTTAATTTTGAAATCAGAGGGGGGGGGGGTGTATTTAATTTTGAAACAAGCGGGGGGTGAATTTAATTTTGAAATCAGGGGGGGTGTATTTAATTTTGAAATCAGGGGGGGGGTGTATTTAATTTTGGAATCAGGGTGGGGGTGTATTTAATTTTGAAATCAGGGTGGGGGTGTATTTAATTTTGAAATCGTGGTGGGGGTGTATTTAATTTTGAAATCAGGGTGGGGGTGTATTTAATTTTGAAATCAGGGTGGGGGTGTATTTAATTTTGAAATCGTGGTGGGGGGTGTATTTAATTTTGAAATCAGGGTGGGGGTGTATTTAATTGAAAACATTATTCAATTTATGTGCGACCATTTTGGTCGTTTAAGGTCAAAGAATGCAATGCCCGCGGACCAAAACACGAATAGTAATTTTGTTGTTGCTGCCTCTGAAATTGTGGCGCGACAAAACTTTGGTCTAATTGAGAAAATGATGGAAATTGCTGGACTGTTCCCAGACGGTTCACAATACAAATATTTGGCACAAAAATTGAGGGAAGCAAATTTGACGGGCAATTATCGGGGCAAGTTTTTCGCGGATTTTTTACAAGAAATTTATGCGAAACAGATATTCTATTTCAATAAATTGCACAAAACTTTTAATTAAATTTATATATTCCATAGATCGGTCCAAAAAATTAACTGACCAATGAAATCATTCATAATTGATTCAAAAAATTGATCAATTAATTTGTTGATCATAATCAATTAATTGTTTATTGCTCGTAGAGCAGAGTTAATTTTTCTACTTAGAACCAATAAATAGGTCAATCGATTAATTAACCAATTAATTGGTTTTGAAGAAATAGATTAAGGATCAATAGATTTAAACTTAATCCTTCGGTTGTCCCGTCTCTATTATATACCGTATTTTCTCCAATAGAACCGCCGCATTTCTTTTTTTAGTAAATTAATTTAGGTACATATCAGGGATGAAACCGGATGGCAAAAATGAAAGTCCGGAATCCGGAATCCGGAATTCCGGACCCCCCAAAAAAAGTCCGGAATCCGGAATCCGGA
>JAKKIK010002671.1:0-10297 GCA_024500135.1 Heterodera carotae
CAGATCGACCAATCGCTATTTGGCCATCGTTATTTCATTTATTGCCTGTTATGGGATGTTTGATCTATCGATTCGTTACATTGACTACACATACTCAAAAGATGTGTAAGTAATTTTACAATACATAATTATACAGTTGGATTATATCGGTATACGCCTAGACCGCCCCCCATGGAAAGAAATAAGAAATGAATAAATAATATTTTAAAAACTTCTCAAAATCCGAATTACATATATAATGAAAAATAAAGATTAGAAACTTAAGTCCAAAGCTCCAATATGTGAAGAGACTGTACAAATTTTGGCCTTTCTTCCCCATTTTCTTAAAATTGGTTTTATATTAAACTTTCAGAAAATAGAAAAAGTTTAAAATTTCACAATTTACACAGCGGGACTTATAAAAGATTGACATGGCATCGCAAAGATTGTGATCCCATTCTCAATTCTATGCCTAAAATTCTAGTTCATTTACATGGAAATAAATAATATATTAATAAAGCTAACTTTATCTGCCTTTAACTAGAATTGTCGTTTTGAAACAAAGCATTTTATTAACAAAAAAAGATATAAAAAAAAAATTAAGAAAAAATCCTATCGTGCATAATTCAAATTTCAAGAAAGTAAACTAAACTAGATAAACAGTCCTAATTTATGTCGTATTACTGTTTTGTTAGAACTACCTGAGTTAAAAATAAATCGGTAATGAATGAAACAAAAATATTTTAAAACTTTAATCAATTTTTTTGGGTATGCCAATAAAAAAGTTTATCAAAATGTGCTAAGATACGAAATTGAAATTATTATTTACATGAAGACCATAGCCAATCAAATCTCCTTTTGATTCGGGAAGCTAAACAAATTGGCTCAGTAGAGATGGTGGAGTTGGCCTGGAACGGAATGGCAGAAAAATACAGAAAAAAGCATATTCCGTATAGGTATGAATTAATAAAATGCAGGGTACCAAGAAAAATAAAGAGAAGTGAGGAAAATCATAGAAACTTTTATACTTCATTAAGCAATGATTAATTTTAATTCTTGCCATCGGGGACCCACCCTGCAAGCTAATCAATCTTCATACCCACATAGACAGTTACAGTTATTAAATTTTCACTTTGAAGCCACGGACATTAAGTTACAAAATTACGCCCCTATTTAAATTCATTAAGACTTGAATTTAAAATTTTTTTTTTTTTGTTAATGCCCTCAAATGCTGGGAAACACTTGATGGGGATAAAAAATGCGGTTGGCACTAAATGACATCCTAAATTGAGAAAATCTATTAAAACTATTCATTGGAAGGCGTAGCGAAAAATTGCTATTTTGTAAAAGCTATTTTTGTTGAAATTGCACATTTGTCGAGCTACTTTTCCCCATGACCATTCCATTCATTCATTCTTTGCCCGAGGTGCTGAAGAAGTAAAAAAAAATTTTTTGCGTCAGTTGGGATGTAAAAATGTGCGTGCAACGAGCTGACTCATGATCAAAATGTTCCCAAAATATGTGCTTAGGTATGCCAAGCCCTCCGCTCTTTCTACCCCAACACACATCCGATCACCTCTTTTCCTCTATCTCTCTCTCTCTCTTTCTCTCTCCCACTCTCATCTCTCTCTTTCGGCGTTCTTTTGGTGGCCCTCGGCTTCAAAATTGATAAATTGCTTTCTCAATTTGGTTGATCGCTTCTTAAGCTTTTCTCTTACTACTCTCTCTCTCTCTCTCTCTCTCTCTCTCTCTCTCTCTCTCTCTCTCTCTCTCTCTCCCTATCTCTTTTTCTGTGTCTCTCTTTCCTCCTAAAGGTCTCTCAACGCTTCTACGTTAATCCCCTAAACACTCTCCTACGCATTCGTATTCTTGATCACTTTTGATTCTCTGTTTTTTCGGTCAATCCTATCTCGCTCTCTCTGTCTCTCTCTCTCTCTATCTCTCTCTTTCTGGGTCTCTCTGTCTGTATGTAACTTTCTCTCTACTCAATCTTATAGACACACACACCACCAAACATTTGTGGCATTTTTCCTCGAGGCTTTTGCTTTTGTTAAACAACTGTTACTGTTATTTAAAGGTTTAACGAGAAAATTCGCGAAGCGGAAGCATTTTCTTTTAAAGCTTTTCGTATAGGCAGAATCATTTGGCATAAGGAATATAAAATTGTTTCAATAATTTGGCTAATTTTTATTTTAACGATATATGTTAAATAATTAAAAAATAATAATTTGAAATGTAGATATATTTAAGGATAAAGTTTATTGCATTTAAATCGGCCAACAAATGGTAACTGGAACACGCAGGTTGGTAAACAATTTATATTCATTAATTAATTCAATTCCATTTTCTATCATTTAAGTGCGGCAGCCGGTGTTGGTGCCACGGTGAGGAACAAGGTAAAGCGGTTAAAAGATTTTTTTTTTGAAAATTTTATTTTTTTTTAATTTTCAGCAAGCCAGCAAGTACAATGAGGGCGAAGGTGAGCTGTTGCTCAGCTGGATAAAGCAAGTCACCGGTGTTGGCACAATGACGGTGAATGGAACGGCCGACAATTTTCAGTCGCAGCTCAAAGATGGCACATTGTTATGCAAGTAATAAAAAATTGCTTTGAAAACTTTGATAAATATATAACAGAAAAGTCGAATGGTATATTAGTGCTAATTAAAATAGATGACTGTTACATTATGTGAAGATTTAGAAGGATTTGAGCATGGATATATCATAGCTACCTTCAAATCAGGGCTAAGCCCGTTTTCTTGGGGACAATATGGTGGGGATGTATTTAAAAGATTGGCAAAAAATTCTATGTACAGCATACAAGTTTATTATCAGGATGAAGTGCTGGAACTTAACCCTAATTTGAACTGGATCCGAGAATGACTTCGAATGTTAAAGATAAAAGCATATGAACAAACATTATTGCTCAAAAATTTAGATTGGCATTGAAATTGGAGCCGAATTCCATCAAAGGCGTGACGGAGAAGGCTGCCAGCTCCGCTTTCCAGCAGATGAGCAACCTGGAACTGTTCGTCGACTTCTGCCGCAAGCAGGGCGTCATCCAGCAGGAGTTGTTCCGCGCGGTGGACTTGGTCGAGGCGCGGGATCTGTACTCCGTGTGCATGACACTCAACGCGCTGGGACGCATTGTGAGCAAAAACATTTTGCCAAAATTCAAAATTATAAGTGTGCATTACTCTGACAAAAGAGGGCCATTCCAAAAGAACCCCATCCTCCCCCCTTTAATAGGGCTGCCACTTTAAATGGGGTATTGAAAAATGGATTCTTATTAGCTTAGAAATAAGAAAAGTGTTATGATTCATAGATTTGGTCTATTAATTTTAAACTTTACAATTTATTACTTGCTATTCAGATGGAGAAGAAGGGCAAACCGTCACCGAAGCATGTGTCGGCCTCCGAAATTGTGAACATCCCTTCCGGCGATGCACTTCGTCTCTGATCAGAGTTTTAAATAAGATGCATATTTGTGGTGCTGATTTGAATTACCATAAAACATGAATGTTTCGATCAAACAATGGTTGGATAAATTATGCATGCATCGAGGTGAAGCGAAAGTGATTTCTTAGATCTTTTCATATAAGAGCAAATGAGTTTAGTTAAATTATAATAGTCGGCAATTCTTTTAAATGATTTATAATGATTTTGGTGCCATTAAGGCATATTAAAAGGATAGTGTGAATAATGAAATAGGCAAATACCATACATGGGGCATTATATTTAAAAAGTACGGTATTTCACTGGAGTTTCCGACCCCTGGCAGCCATCCCCGACGGTCCACGGCCCAGAAAATGCCAATTAGACTGTCAAATCCTTGACACAGACATTCGCAGACCATTGCACACATAATCCCGGACGATCCTTGATTATATGCATTCCGATGGTTTGAAAAAAAAATCCGGGTCTGTCCATGCTACCAACGGCTTCATGGTAAGATTCGTAGCAATTATAGCATAATTTTTTGGGTCATCGGTTTAATGGTTAGTGCGACATGCGCAAAACCTAGAAAACTCCTGAATTTTTGAGATTTAAATCGACATTTTTATACATACATTGTGCAAACAATGACTTTGTCAGCATATTAAGAAAATATCATTAAAATGAAAATTTCATCAAAATGGTTGGATATTATGGATGCGCATTTGATCAGCCAACGGAAGATTGACAATTTCATGCGAAGATACACGCCGTGGGCATGCTTTACCACGCTTCTCTATCTTAAATAAAAAAATTTTGTACATCTTCTTACTATGGCACATTTTTGTTTAAACTTCCTGAAATTACATCCCTCAAACACTCTGAGAAAATCTTGGGTTGAAATAAATACAATTAAAGAAATCTAAGTCCAATACCATTTTTGTCGAAATATTAGATACACATAAGGGTTATTTTTAAATCACATATATTCCATTTAAAGTGGCAGCCTCTATTAAAGGGGGGAGGATGGGGTTCTTTTGGAATGGCCCTCTTTTGTCAGAGTAATGCACACTTATAATTTTGAATTTTGGCAAAATGTTTTTGCTCACAATGCGTCCCAGCGCGTTGAGTGTCATGCACACGGAGTACAGATCCCGCGCCTCGACCAAGTCCACCGCGCGGAACAACTCCTGCTGGATGACGCCCTGCTTGCGGCAGAAGTCGACGAACAGTTCCAGGTTGCTCATCTGCTGAAAAGCGGAGCTGGCAGCCTTCTCCGTCACGCCTTTTATTATGCTGTCGGCCACCAATGCGTTGGCCAACCTTTTCAAATTTTAATTCGATTTTTTAAAATACCATTTAAATAAAGTAATATTTACTTGCACAACACTGTGCCGTCCTTGAGCTGTGCCACAAAGTTTTCTGAAGCTCCATTCACAACGACACTGTTCAGTCCAGTGATCTGCTTTATCCAATCTAACAACAAAGCACCTTCTTGCGCATTGTATTTGCTGGCTTGCTGAAGTTCCAAATTTTAATTTTAACAATTAAACAAAAGCAGCTAATTTCATTAAGTTTTCTAAGTACTAGTAATTAAATGTATAGTATTCAAAAAATTTCCTATATTTATTTTTAGTCAGATAATAATGTCGACTTTTAATTTAGTCGGTATAACTTTAGTTAAAACTTTAATTTGGGGTCATCTTAAATTTTGGCAGGCTTATTAAAATTCAAATTGGATTGTACTCACTTTGCCCATGACGGAAACACTGAGTCCGCTTGAGCTGCTGCGATGAACCATTCTTATTCGGTGCAGTTTAATTAACAGTTTGAAATATGTTTTTACTGCTCCTAACATTATTTGCACAGATGAAATATTTTTTATAAATTTTCACGGCTATAAAATATTAAATCCTTTTTTAAAATTTTGCTTTTTTGATCTGCCGATCATTGTGACGTTAAATCGCATTTTTATATATTTAAGTTTCGAAAAAGAATTTTTTGTCTGTGAAATTGATCAGCTGTGATCAAAGACCATCAAAGGCAGTGCCAACCTCATTTTAACAACATTGATTGATCAGGCATATCAATATCTTCAGAAAATGTTGCCTGGTGCCGACCGACTATTTTTGATCACGCTTGGAAACATGCCATTTATTATAAGCATCATCTGTTCACCGCTGAAATCTATCTTAATCATCTTTTGGTTGGATATGACGTCAGCGATCAGTTTTCCCTCGGTCGGATGGGTTATTTTAGTAAGGCATTCGCATTCTAATAATTCATCTGCTGACATTTCACAAAGCACCTCCCGATTGAAGATTTTCTTTCAATTATATTTTTAGCGAGAATGGAATTTGGTTTTAAAATTAATTTGGGATTAAAATGTAACGAAATATATTTAAAATTGTACAATAAACCTTTATAATATTCTTATCATATTTTAATTTTTAATTCCGATTTTTCAATATTGAATTTAAAACTTGTTTTTCTGGACAATCTCATCATCTTTACTTCCGTCATGTGAGCGCGATGGGTGGTGATCGGACGAAGGAGTTAAAAGAGTGAACAAATCGCATTGGAAATTTTTACAAATTTGATATTGGAAAAACCAGCTACCATAAAAGGAGCATGGATTTGTGGGGGAGGATAAAAGCGAGTGGTTATAAGGGGCAGAGACAAAGCGCTTTGTTTAATCCGCATTGATCAGCCAGCGACACACTGAAAAAAAACAGCTTATGTTGATGCCCTAGGGCACTTTGGTCTGGATAATTAATTTATTTTACGCATCGTTTTCTTAATGCTTTCTGCTGTGATCGCCTCGGGCAAAATGGGGTGATCAAAGAAATGAATAAAATAAATTCGGGCGGGCGGGCAGTCAGGGCGGGCGGTTCACAACCAAAACCCAATGGTCACAAAAAAATGCCGAAATAAATTGTCGCGTGCACCGCTCACTCGCACAATGAAAACTGCCAAAAACTTGACTTTTCCAACAGCAAAAAAACCATCTATCCATATATAAGCATAAGCGATTGCAAATTTGTAGGAATATTTTACTGTTTTGGTAATAGGTTAATAGTAACCACACATCGCTGATTAAACTTTTTGGCACAAAAAGTGCCAAACTCACCACGCACAGAATGACCAAATTTGCCTAAATGAAATTAATCCATAGAGTTTATAATGAGAAATTGTGATTTGATATTCTGAATGAAATCAATTACCGGCGGGTGAATATGTTGCATGAATGCATAAAATCCATTGTCACTTTTGTTCCGACTGAATATCGATGAGTCTAATCATGGTACCGACGAATTCAGAATGAAATTTGTACTAATCGAAACCAATGTTTACCAAGCAAAAAACCCTGAAAATAAGCCTAAAAATCCAATTGTTTTTTGGAATTTTTTCATTTTTAAAAGGCTCAAAACAGAAATTGCGTCTTCTATCGTACTTCCTAATTTTGAGTCCTCAATAAAATCCCAGGGCACTAATTACGGTTCATTAGAACTTTCTTTAATAATTGAGTCCCCTCTATTTGTGCCTTTCACCCCTCCTCCATTTAGCCTTCACCCTCCGATAAAGCCCCTTTTAGAGGGGGGGAAGGGGTCACCGAAAAATGCACATGAAGAAATCAAATTTGACCCATTTTGATAATTGATCCGTGGGAGGGATGAACGAATGTTTGTTTGTTAATTTTCTAAATCCTGATTTTTCAGAAAAATGTCGTCGGCCCTCAACAAAGCCACCAGTGTGGCAATTGCAATGGCAGTGTGCACAGTGCTGCTGTGTGTGGCTGGCATTGGCTTCGTCTACCAGGAAGTGCAGTCCGTCTGGGCCGAGCTGGACCTGGAGATGGACCGCTTCAAGCTGGAGACGGACGACCTTTGGCGTGACATGTTGGCCATGGGCGCCGGCACGCCGTCCAACCGGGCACGGCGCAACACTGCTGGCGCCTACGGTGCTTCTTACCAGGCCAGCGGATACGGTGTTCCGGTCAGGATAGTGTGCAGTAAGTGGTTTTAATATACACATATTGCTATCTGTGGAAAGGGAGGTGGGGGGAGAAGCTTATATTTCGTTTATTTCCTAGAATAGAACCCCAGTTTCCACTATTTCAACCCCCCCCCCCTCTCCCGCTCAAAAGGGTTCGCTCAATTTTAGTGGGGGAGGAGCATCTTTTAACTTTCCCCAAAGTGGGTCATCTAATCTATAGGGAAGATAGGGGGAGAGAGGTTTCTTTCTAAGGAACAATGCCATATATAATAATACTTTTCAGAATGCCAAAAAAAGAATGCATGTCCGCCTGGTCCCCCAGGGCGTCCGGGTGATGAAGGATTTCCAGGCAAACCGGGCATCCCCGGCATCAATGGAGTGTCCGGTGTGTCCGCAGACAATTGGCATAATGCGCCGTTCAAAGGATGCATTGTAAGAAATTATAAGTGCTAAACATTTAAAGGAAATTTTTAATTAAATTTTCATAATTTCCTTTGTTTTTACATGTATTTAAATTAAAATTAATTTTTTTTAATAATTAATAATGAGATCTATGTAAAATTTATAGGGGACGCTCTTATTATTATTTTTGAATGATTACTTTATTTTTGCAGAATTGTCCGATGGGCATGACCGGCACACCCGGGCAAGCAGGAAAACCAGGACAGCGTGGAATGTGAGTCATAAATTAGAAACTTTACCATATTAAATTACGTATAATTCCTCCCCCCCCCCCTCACCTCGCCCAAAATAGCAGATAAACCGTAGTTCCTAAAATAAAGCCCCAGGGTATCTATTTTTTACTCATCTCAAAGCGGTCCATTATTTTAATTAGATTTACTTCGGGTGGGGGAAGAAATTGGAAATATTGTATTTCTTACATAAAAGGCGCGGCCAGCGTGGTAATTCGGGCACACCCGGCCGTGACGGCATCCCTGGTCTGCCCGGTGAACAGGGCCATCAGGGCGAGAACGGCCAGGAAGCCGGCACGGGCGTGACAGGTGAGAAAGGCACCGATGCCGAGAAGCCGATTGGTCGCAAGGGATTCCGAGGACCGCCCGGTGAACATGGACAAGAAGGACCGCTCGGAGAGCCCGGGGAAGCGGGCCCACCGGGTGCAAAAGGTAAAAAAAAGCAGGGGATATATCCGTTAGATATAGAACTCTCTATCATAAAATAGACAATATTGATTTTGAACTCATTATCACAACCTGAGATCGAAAAAACAACAAATTGAGCACCGACCAATAGACCAGTTAATTGACCATTAAACAGCATTGGTCTAATTAATGATCAGTAAAATCAATTAAATAGTCAATTAATGACCAATATATTGGTTGATCCTGTTATCCGACTCTAAAACCTACTTAGGTATCCTATATTAGAGCCCCTGTGACTTTTTTAACCATCCCTCGTCCCCCTCCTTTTAACCGAGAACTTTATTAGAGTGTGGTGTAGGTAACTTTACTTACAATTTTATATTTTACGAATTCGAGGGTGGATTTGTAAAATTCATTGTGCAAAAATCAAAAAATGTGTCATTCAGGTGCATCGGGACCTCCCGGGCCTACCGGCTTCCAGGGCATTCCCGGCAACGAAGGCCAAGAGGGAGGAGATGGCACATATGGCAAGCAAGGCCAAGACGCGGCATATTGGTAAATTTACGAATTTAATCACTACAATTTCATTTGTAATGCTCAGTAATAGCGAGATTTCGGATCGGAAACAAAATATACTCTACATTAAAAAAATGTTTTATTTTGTGTAATTTTAGCAAATGTCCAAACCGTGGCGGTGGAAGAAGCAAACATCACTACCGCCACAAATATTACAAGCATCGTCATTGAAAAGAACAGCAACAAATTTGCATATTTTGGTGATGGAAGAATTGACAATTAAATTTGGAGAAATTTGTTGCCTTTTATTATAGTTATTAAAATAAATGTTTTTTCAAAAAAATGTTAAATTTATTCAAACTCAGCCACAGACAGGCCTAGGTATTTACGCAACATATTGGTAAATTCGTATTTTAATTTTAAATCATCAAAAACTTAACTGCCAAATTCTCTTAAGCATAAGCATATTTATGAAAAGATAAAATTAAATAATTAGGTCAGCAGAAAAAAAGTTTAGATCGACGACGCTTTTATGTCTTTTCCTTCCATCATTTATTTTGTGCCGTCCGCGCGGTTCGGTCGGTCGGTCCGAGATTCAGTCTCATCAGGCATTCTTGTTGTAGACGGAATCCTTCTTCGGTCCGCTGAACATGTCGCCGAAGCAGTACCAGAAGGAGTGCACCATGCCGGGCACCCACAGGAAAAAGCTGAAAAATTGGAAAATGAAAATTTGAAATCAGCTTATTAAATCCCATTTGACTCCCCCTCCCTCTTTTAGAAGAACCCCTCTAATAGAAGCACCTCCCTCTAATAACGTCAACCCCATTAAAAAATCACTCGAGGAGATGTTAAATTTGAAAGCCAGGCCCATTCCATTTGGAGCCACTCCCTCTATTAGAGCCCCTCTGGATATGACAAAACAGAAAACCCACCAAAGAAACATGTTGTAAATCACGTGTTCCGTGCATGCATTTCCGTCACGCAAATATCCACGGAGGAACACAGCGACAGACTTTTAATGATTGATTGAAACATATTAATTAATTTGCATTAGCACACTTACCGGCATGAAAAAGCAGCACCAAGTCTGCAAAAATTGGGGGTACATTTAATGAATGCAAATATTCGTAAATATTGGGATAAAAGCAAGCATTTAGAAAAATTCCACCAGTTTTAATTTTCAGAAATTTTATTTCTAGATACAAACTACAAATGTGTGTACAATAAATTTATTTTACAATCAATGTGACAGAGGAGGAGTTAACACCCTTTCA
>JAKKIK010002672.1:0-10295 GCA_024500135.1 Heterodera carotae
GAGAGGAGGAAGGGGGTAAGGAAGGGAGAGGGGCAGAGGGAGAGGGGGAATAGAAGGGGAGGAAAAGGTCGGAGGGGAGAGGGGGAAAGGATGAGGAGGGTAGGAAGAGCTGAGTAGGGAGGAGGAAAGGTGGGGGGCGGGGTGGGGTAATGAATGGAGAGGAGGAAGGGGTAATGAAGAGAGAGGAGGGATAGGGAAATGAAGAGAGGAAGAGGAGCGGTGGGAGAGGGGGAAGAAAGGGGAATAGAGGGCGGAGGGAGCAGGAGAAAGGGACAGGAGGAGAGCAAGAGGTGTTGAAGGGGGGGGGGGGGGAGGCGGGGGGAGGAGGGAAGGGTACCGAAGAGAGAGGAAAAAAGGGGACTGAAGAGAGGAAGAGGCGCGGAGCGCCCCTAGACTTAGTGTTTAAAGCGCAACGCGCTTTCGGCAAGTAGTTTTTCCCCCAAGGGCCGCAAGGCCCTGGTTGACATAATAAATATCATTGAGCTAAACGCATCAATATGCAAATAACAAATGGAAAAAAACATTATGAGAAGCGCGTGTCGCGGAAGTATTCTTATGGAAAAGGAAGCTTTATGAGAAATGCAATATATTGAACTAATTATAGCCCGAAATTGATGCCAAAAGGAAATTTTTAATTTTATTTTTATGATAGAAATGAAGCATCAGTTTCGTTCGAATTGTTTTTACCAAATTGGTTGGATTTTTCGTTTAAACAAATTTAATTTTACACTTTTTTGGCTTTTGTGCAGAATGCCAAGCTCATCAATCCCAGTTTAATTTCAATTCCATTGCTAAAGCGCGTGTTTTTGTTCTTCTTTTTTCTTGTCCCAATTTCCTTTTTAGTATAATGCAAATTATGCCGTTGTTGGCTGACTCAAACACAAATACCTTAATTTTCCCGCTAAATTCATCACCCCTTATTAGGTGGGCCAGCATCTAAATTCGGTCTTATCCCGCAGTCCTAAAACTGTTACTTACCTCCACCCCACTCATTTAAAAACCCATTTGTATTGTATATACCAAATGGCTCTATTGTCTTAAATTTAAATTTATGCCAATTTTTTCAACCAAAAAAGCCGACTGAATTGGCCAGCATCAGGCCGTACAAAACGCGTCCTCACACGGTGGTCCGTCCACCCACACTCACACACAGCGTTCGTTTGTTGGGGCCAATTTTTCTGCAGCAATGACCCCGCAGGGCCAAGCGCACACATTTTTCAAATCTGTCCTTTCCCGCCCACATTTCCGTGTCATTGTGCCCCCGCGCCACTTTCCCCTCCGGCAGCAGCAGATTTCTTTCTTTCTGTTGCTCATCACCATCACACACTTTTAGAACACACAAATTTCGTCGTAATTGATAGATCCTTCCTTTCTTTCGGGCGACTTTGTATGTAATAAAGCAAATATTTGGGGTAGGGCTGTAGGAGGACGAGGAGGAGGAGGACGAAAGATTTTAATGTATTCTGAGATTGGCTTCGTCTCACTGCTGAAAATTGGGGAGGGATTGAAATTAATGCTTTTTTGGATGGAGGAGGGGCACCTCCCCCCCCCTGCCCCCCTCCCCCCCCCCCTTTCCCCTCCACCCCCTCCCCCTCCCTTCCCCCCACCCTTTGCCTGCCTCATATGGCACAAACTCTCCTTCCCCCCTCCCCTTCCCCCTTCCTCTCCGAACCCATCCCCATTTTAAAAAGAATGAACAAATTTACATTACTCACAAAATTTAAACGCTTTTTTCATTGATTGCCGGTTTTTTTTTAATTATTTCAATTTTTCCATGATGTTTGAATATTTAATGATTTAAATAATGTTATTACAATAGAAAACAATTTCACAGAGTTCGTCTACTTCACTCAATTATTCACTTCTAATAGAAAAAAAAACGGACTTTTAGGTGCTATAATTGAAAATTGGCTAACAGGTGCGAAAAAAAATCACTCGGAAACAAAACAGTTTTTATTCAGAAAATAGGTAATGTTACAATTTAAAACCAAAAATTCAAACAACTTTTATATGACATCTAAAACTTTTTTAACTTGATATGAGAATATGAAAAGCAAACAAATATTATTGAATTATAATATGCGAAACCAATAACTTAATTCAAAAAAGAACAATATTTAATTGCATTGGGTATTGGTTTTCTATTCGAATAATATTCACATCACTTTTGACCTTTAATTTGTTGATTTTTGCAGGTCAAATTTGTCTTTTTTTTGTCAATTTGTTCAGCCTCATTCATTATCCAACATTTTCGTGCCAATTCTTTCCCTTTTTTTTCTGTTTCCCTATTCCCCGTGGTGCCTAACACATTTGGCCATAATTAAAGCGTGTCTATTCCGAATTGGTGGACATTGCATATTTTAATATTTTAGCGGCGGCATATATTGCACTGGCCGCCTGACCTTTTTTAGCCAAATGCCAATCAATCAAAATCCGAATTTAATCAAATTAAAAAAAGCGCAGCATATATCTTTCCATGCTAGCACGGATTTAAATTATAATTAGCATATGTAGATAGAGTAGGTAAATTCAAAATTTTATTTGTGATTTTATTTTTAGAAACGCTATTTTAGATTACATTTATTGCTCAGTGATCATGAAACGACACAAATTTAATAAAAGGAAATGAATTTTCATAATGTTTTACTTTACCACGGAAAATGCAATGGAAAATAAGGAAATGGCAGAAAATAATGGCCCGAGCTGTGCACAAAGCATTTCCATTCACATTAAGGCACAATATTCTTGCATAATTAATAATTGTGCTGTGGGAATTGAAGCCTCCTTTTTGTCGAGTCCGAACTTTAACCATTCGAATCCAATGGTTTTACTCGTCAATAAATGCATTTAAGAAGCTATTTTGACTCAAAACCGATCAATTAGCATCTAAATGTACAAATTAATTGTTTTACATTTTAATTCCAACAATTAAATATTTAAAGATTAAAAGTCGGTGGTCATTTTTTGTACTTCACACTACAACAATAAATCTTTGTCGACACAATGAATTCTGTCCAGCCAAACATTTCCGGACAAATTTCACTCGACAACGAAACGGGGGGCCAAGAATACCATCTGATTGTGTTGCCGTTCATCGTTTTGTTTGGTCTTTGTGGCAATATCATTTCGCTGGTTGCCATTTTCCATTCCAGACTCAGAAAGGTCTGCTAATGAATTTTGTTTGGCTTTTAAAAATTGAAATGTTTTTTTTCAGATGGCAGCCAATCAGTATCTTATTGTGCTAACCATCGCTGATTCATTCTTTCTGTTCGGCATTATTCTGATGTTATTCAAAGTAATTATTTTTTTTAATTTTTAAATTTGATAAAATTTATTTTTACAAATTTTAATGGTCCCATTATTTTTTGTTCTTCAGATTGATTATGCCGGCTATGTGCCATGTGTGTTTGTGGAATATGTGCTGATGACTGCCTCTTATGTGTCCAGCTGGTCCATTGCGGCACTGACATTGGAACGTTACATGGCAATTGCCAATCCGTTGAAACATGTCCAATACGGGCACATGAGCCGCTGGAAGTTAATGGCCTGTTGGGTACCGCTGCCATTTGTCCTGAACCTGGTCCAATTCGTCACCTTGACGCCCAGCCCATCCAACGAACCAAATGAGCGCAAGTGTGGCATCAGTGACGGCGGTCGCTTGCAGGTCAGTTTTTTTTTGGTTAAAAAAAAAGACCTTGGAGTCTTCAATAGAGTGGGGTATTGTATGTTTTAATAGATTGGTGTATTGTAAGTTTCAAACCTCTCGAGTAAATTTTCAAATATAGGGGGAGGGGGCACTTTTATAAAAGGTAAAATAAATACTGTAATTGTTGACTTTTTAAATTGCATTTCCATTGTCAGATGATCACTGAGTTCGCGGATGTGCTGTTGTGCTACCTGTTCCCGTGCTGTGTTGTTGTTGTGCTCAACTCCGTGATCGCGTCCAAAGTGCGCCATTCCGAAAAAAGCTTTCACATTGGTCCGTCGTCCTCGACACCGTCGACCAACAAAAAGTCCTACTGTATGTTGACCACATCGCTAAGCACTGGATCAACAACAGTTGCGGCTGCTGCTGCCGCAGCTGCACCGCCACCCTCACGTCATTATCAGCAGCACCACGTGTCGCCCAAAGCGTCCCCTAAGGCGACAACTTTGTGTAAGTTGGCCACTGACGAACAAACGCCGGTGGGGCGTAAACTGTCAACACGAACTGCCCCAGGCAATGTGCCAGTTGGTGCGCGGACGGCAGGAGGTTTGTTGTGCATTGATAAAATATTAGGAAAATGTTGGCCGGACGATTAATTCATTGTTAAGGCTAGAGATTTGACAATACAATTAATTTACCAATAAAAACCAATTAAAAACAGCTTAAGATTTGTTTTGTTATTTAGTGATCGTTTTTTTTACAAAACTCGTTGGTAATTATTTTTATTGATGATTAATTGGTCAACGAAGAACCAATATATTGACCAATTAATGGATCAAAACATTGGTCCGCGTTTCAAACTCTTGTTAATACCAACCAAAATTAACGGTTGGATTCGGCCGTTAGTTTGGTAACCATCCAGCAAGGGGTACATATTTTTGTCCACCTCTTATTTGTATAAATAAAAAATAATAATAAAACAATGCGAATTTATTTTCAACCTTTTAAGGCTCTGCTGGCGCCAATCCGAGCGGAACAACGCGCATTTTATTGGTTGTTCCGGTAGTGTACATTCTGTTGAACACGCCATTCTACATGTTCCGCATTTTGGACACGGTGGCGTTGAACGTGTTCAACTCCACAATGTTCCAATATGATGGACTGATTCGAAATCCCGTGTTGGCATGGTGCTACAATGTGGCGCACTATTTGTATTACGTGAACTTTGCCTGTGATGTCATTGTGTACGCATTCTCGAGGTACTAACTATGTTTGAGTTTGGCAAAAAATATTGTTTTTAATTTTAAAATTAAGAATAAATTAAAACCTGAAATATTTGATTTTAAATTTGCTTTTTTTCGCATTTTTTGTTGATACTTTTCAAAAAATTTAAAATATTTAAATCAATATCAAGATGGCTGATTGATCTGTCATTGTTAATATTTCCTCGTTTTATTAAGTGTCAACTTTCGTCGTACGGTAGTGATCGTATGGCGCCGCATTATTTGCCCACGATGGGCCAATGCGAAGGACATGGAGCAACAATTGCACCACGACCACCGGTGCAATACCAGCACCTTGGCTTACCAGACGTCCACCACAAGGCGACTGCTCCCAAATGTGCCGAATAGTGGCAGCAGCCTCAACCTGAACCAGCAACAGCAGCAACATTTGCCGACAGCATCCGTGGCAAGCAGTTCAGTGATGGCGGCACTGCCCGCGGTGCCATCGCGTCCGGACAGCGGACAACGCATTTCGTTGGAGGTGGAGGACGGCGTGGTGGCGTTGGCCAAACGGATGCCGTAAGAAGCATTTGACGCTTTATTACTCAATTAAAGCAACGACAAACAGTCTTTGAAATCCCAATATATTATAATTACATTATATCAAGCATTGTCCATTTTCGATTTGCATATCACAGGATCAGTTTTTTGATTTTACACCTACATATTAAAAGAAAAGTTGATTTTCTTGCAATTTGTTTACTTCATCCTTTATATTTATCGTTTAATTGTGTTTATTTAAATGTAAATAAATAAAAATGAATTGGTAAAATGCGTTCAAAGGTTAACCGGTATTTTAGGGTTTGATCCGACTACCCTAGTCTTAACGTCTTTAGCATTTGTGCCCTTTGGCAATTAACAAAAAATAAAATGTTTATTTGCTATAATAAAATAAGCAATTTGGCTTTTTTTGAATTCAAATCAAATCTGTTGTCTTTGATCGGTCTCTCACTACTTCGGATACTCCGGCTCTTCCGACTTTCCAAATTTCTTGATGACCTTCAATTCCGTAGGTGTCCACTTCAGTTCAGTCCTTCTCTTGTATTCAAAATCTTTTTTTCCCGAGTCAATCCACTGACAAACGGTGCCGTCTTTCATGGACAACTCCAATCCGCGCATTTCCTGCACTTGGCCGCCCTGTAAAAAATGGGATAAAATTTGAAAAAACATTTACATATTACAGCAATTTTTGACAAAATTAGATTCTCATCACTCACTGACCAATTCGAAGTTGAGATTTTGAAGCTTGAAACTTTTCGGGTCGTCACATCTGAACTCAATTTAACGTTGATATAAAATGATCACATAAAAATATTTATTAAGCGAATTCTTGGTATAATATTCCATTTTAAAATGGTCGTTTTACCCTTCGCCGCCAATTGTGACGGTGATGTCCTTGAACCACGAATCCACATATGCAGTGCTGAACAGTCCGCTGCAAACGCGATGTTGCAACAGCACAGGGAACGTGAATGAGGAGCTGTCATCGACACCTTCTGCAACGAATATGAAATGGGGGGGGGGTACAATTATAGGGAAGGCACAAAACAAAATACACTGTTAATACAATAGACGCAATATTTAATATTCACTCACCTGAGTCAGCTTCCGCAGCGGGAGTGACTATGTCCAACCTAGAAACAAGCCCGTAATCAGAAACATTTTCGGTCGGGGAAGTTTTCTTTTTTTTACTGAGAAAGAACCAATTTTTTTCATTCGGGTGGGAGAAATTCCCCCATACACCCAGGTTACGCTGCCTAGAAAAACAATGAAACTTCCTTGTAAAATATTAAAAATAATGAGTGCCCTCTGCTAATCTATTTTTTCTTTTTAAATAAATGGCGCCCAATTCATAATTTAAAAAAAACTGCGGTTCCGATTTCGAGTTTTGATCTGTCCGTTTTGCTGAGTTTACAAAACATTAATCCCTCGCGAAAGAATACAACTTACTTGCTTTCAAAAGCAGTTTTCATTTCTTCGTCACAATTGCCGGCGAAAAAGCTGCTGCCCATCTCTCGGAATTCAATTTTGACATTTGCCGAACACTTTTTGCTGGCTCCCGTCACGCATCCGTCCAGCAGCACAAGGGTGCCTAAAAAGTTGTTGACACTTTTGCGAAGGGATTAAATATTTAAGTCGAAATCTGACGCATTGATTGGGCTTCGGATTCGGTCTGTTCATAGTTCGGATTGTTCTTGTAGAAGTGGACCTAATGAGAGCAATGTTAGGCACTTCAACATTTTATAACCACCATTTTATACCATGGCACAGTGCTTGATGTGGTCAAAATTTTCATTGCCACATTTTGGCATCTGCAAAAAATATATATATATATATTTATATGCATAAAGGCTATAAATAAGATATTGTATAGACTGTATGTATTGTACAAATACATTCGAACATATGTCTTACCAAAGCCAGCTTGTAGAAGTCTTGTTCGCAATCTTCGTATCTGTCGCCCAGTCCGAGTTCGCCAAACAGCTTTCCAAAGTCAACATGTGGTTGATTCTTTTGATACTATGAGCAAAAATGACTATTAGAGGGTCCATATAGAGGGGGGGGGGGACACTAATAAAGGAAACACAGTCATTGAGCCAAGCTCCGGTTATAAGCCCCTAAACGCGAGCCTGAATGACCAAACGATGGATTGGTAAAAACAAAATTTTCAAAAAGCTTTTCTTTTTTGCAATATAAATTACCGTAATTCCTAAATTAAGACCCCCCCCCCTGAAATAAAGCCCCTCTTGAAATAAGCCCTCTTTTGAGAAGGGTTAAAAATAGAGCCTCCGGGGCTTTATTTTTAGAATTACGGTATTTGTTCGGCTAATACCTATATGTATGTACTATAAGTATTTATTAATATGTAATATGTACATGGCACGCGCAATATTCCTCCCCTTCAATTTTCCCGTTGCTCGCTCCTGCGCCTCTGTAGCAGGCATAGCAATTGTCATCCGATTCGGGTTTTATTTCGTTGTCTTTGAACAGATTGGCATTAATCCATGGCGGACGCAAATGCTTTGGGATGAAGCCCTTCTGCTTGACCACTTCTGACACCATGCATTTCGCGTGGAAATCCCCCGCCTCTTTAAGATCCGCACAGACAGTTTCGGGTGAGAATTCCTCCCCATTGATCGTTTCGATGACCAATCCGAGCAGCAATGCCGTGACGACAATGGCCTTGATGGAGATGTCCAAGTTGACGAATGATGGCATTTGGGAGAGAGGGCAATAATTGTGGCACGGTGAAGAAAATATTGTAGGTTTATTGGACACCTTTTGAAGTCCCAAAAACGCGAAGATTAGAATGTTCTACTTTCTACACTTGGTTGCTATATGTACCAGTGATGTAACGGGTTGAGAAAAAGTTCGGGTTCGGTTTTCGGGTTCGGGTTTACATCACTGATATGTACTACCAGAGATGGTCAGATGCCGAATAAAAGTGTGTGAATTCGGGTTTTCGAGTATTAAAATAAATACAGCATTTCCGCTAAAGGTCCCACGGTTCGATTTTTAAATTAAGGGATAAGATTGATTTTTGGCTGGGACTAAAGTGGTCCCGGTCCCGGTTTTTGTGAAAAATCCAGGTCCCTCTGAGCCCTAGTTTATACAGATATTGTTATTGAAAAATGAAATTTTTATTGGAGAATTGAATGGCGAGATTGACTGTCACGAACAAACTAAACTGTTAGCTGATTGGAATCGCGAGATATGATGCTGACTCACTCTTTTTCTGATGTTTTTCAGCAGTTTGTCAATGGAAAAACCGATGACAATTTTCAAATGAATGCATAATTAATTATTCGGACTAAAAATAAAAGCCATTGACATGTACATATGTACACAGAATTGTGATGGCAATGACCAATCTCTTCAGCCAAATGCACAACCGTTAAAAAACGTTAATGAGTAATTTGCAATGGAATAAACGTATAATTTTTCTGCCTTCCAAACAAAAATATGATAAATGTAATGCAAAAATCTGGAAGGGGAGGGGGGCTAAAATTAAGGGGGGGGGGAGACTTCAAATGATGGAACAACTATTTTTTGACCAATCTTTCTATTCCAAGGTGAAATATCTTAAAACTCCTTTTCTTAAGCTTCAAATTTAATTTTCTACCAGACTTAATCCCTACGATTGGCCTATCAGCCACTAAAAAGCTACGATTGGATTAGCTTTATTCAATCGCCGAGAATTATTTCATGACAATTTTAATTTATAATTTATTAATTATTTTTTCGATCGCATAATTAATTGTTCGTCCAATTGCTGAAAGCACATCCTTTCATTGCTGCTCACTTCTTGCCGTATGGGCCGCCGTTGCCATATTGACCTTAAGCCGAAAATATCAATTTACTGAATGTTCCTGTAAAGATGAGAATAAATAACACTAACGGCGAAAACGGAGTTCGGCGGGTTCAGCGTCAATGCTTCGCTAAAAAATTGGCATTTAAAAAACCGACCCAACTAAATCAATCAGCCTCGGAAGTCATGGCATATTAAACACCGAAAAATGAAAACGGATAAATAGGCTCAAGCCCGTCATATTTTTTTATAAGAATTCATGGAAGAAAAAACGGTGGACATAAATGTATGGACTGACAATATCCTGTGCCGTTGTCGTGCCGACAAAAGCGCACAAAGCGATCAAAAAGAGAACGGCGAGAAAACGGAGAGGAGACATTTTCAGTTGTTGGAAAGGTTTTTTAATGATTTTTTATAGATTTAATTTGGTGAGTGAGTTTTTGGGCCGCTTTTATAGCGATTTTTTCATTCCAAACGCGCGCAATAATTTTTGGTCCTGCGCGTTTTTTTTTCAGCTTTTTGTCAAATTGCTAAAAAATGAGAATATACTAAATGAAAAACATCAATGATCAATGAAAAAATGTTGCTACTTGATGTGTTTAATACTCTCAAGATCCTTTTTATGGAACTTTGGTCTTTTTTTAATGGCAGCGACAATTCACTCCGGTCACTATGTAATGTGAAGAATGAATTAGTGTTTAATCAAATTCAAACTCAATTGTGTCTGCTGATGATTGTTCGCCAAATTACGAGCAATTAAAAAACAGAAAAGATTCTGTCATTATTCATAAAATGGTGCGCAAAAATAAGTGATAAAACCAAAATATGTTAAAATGCCAATTAGGTGCTTATAAGATTTGCATAAAAAGCATAGTTTTATGGGGACCAAAAATGTTTTTTTATCCATAAATTATTTTGGTGGTGACTACATTTTGAATCGAATATTTTTTTGTCTTATTTCGGGCGTAATGCTTCTTCGACCGTCGCATTTTGCCGCCATCCATCATCAAACAATGATCATTCTTGGCCTCTTGCCCCCGGCTTTACCCAGCCGCCG
>JAKKIK010002673.1:0-10288 GCA_024500135.1 Heterodera carotae
CCAAGGGACGGATTCTGCTGCTTGAACACACGGACGAGATGGTCACGGAGTCGAAGTGTCAAGTGGTGGCCACCAAGTGCGCGATCGTAGCCGACGCCAATGGTCTCAACCTTGATAGCAAAGTCATGGAAATGAATATGGTGGACAAATGAACTTATCAAGATTACAGAAATTGTGGACCAAAAACTTGGGTTGGCCATAATCCCACCATAAATGCACCCTTACTCTTTGACCAACAAATTAGTTTTAGTGATGAAATCAATAATGGGAATAGAAAATATGGAATTTGATAACCGTCCCCCAACCAATGAATGGGCAAACGAGAACGAGTCAGTCCCCCAATAGCATTGTGGCGTTTTCACGCATCATTGTTTTGTACCCCGTCTGCACCACCTGGGGATAACTGCTGTTGGTGGCGGCGGCGCCCTCCTTGGCATCGTTGGCGACGAGACGAAACTGCACAATGGTGACCAGCGTCTTGGTTGAGCCAACGTCGTAAATGAGAAGTGTCTGTAAATGTGTTACATTAAATTGTTAGTCATAACATTAAGGCTCAAGAGATGTTTTCCAATTGGATACAAATAATCTTGACACTATTTAAAATGTGTGCACCTCGTTTCCCCCCGCCGTTTCCCCACCCCCCCCGAGTGTTAGACTACCAGTTCGAAGGTCGAAACGGTCTAAAAGTCGAACAAAACCAAAAATACCTAACATTCGTAGGCAGAGCTGTGTGTATGTATAGAAAACAAAAAAGTCGGATTGTTCGAATGTCGAAAAAATTCGTAGCTTTTCTTATTCTCGACCAATTCGTACAAAATTTGCGCCAGTCAGAGCGCCTTCTTTAGCTTAAGATATGCTTAAGCAAAAGCTTAGCGATTGAAAACTGTTAAAAAAAGTTAGTGTCTATAAAAACTAAAGAATTGTTAGATACTTCGACACTCGAACATTCCTTTATTCCATTCGCAATTCGACAAATTTTGGTTCTATTCGGCGTCTAGAATCATTTGACTTCTGAATGTTCGATATTTTTTGTTTGGTTCGACATTCAGACCGTTCAAACTTAGGTCTGGTAGCCTTGGGGGGGGAAACGATTCGGGGGGGGGGGAGGGGGAAACGATTCGGGGGGGGGGGGGGGGGGAAACGGTTCGGGGGGGGGGGGGGGGGGGTGGGGGGGGGGAGGGCGCAGATAAAGATGGGAGGCGAGTGGGGAGAGTGGGGGGGGGGCTAGAGGAACAAAGTGTCAGATGAGACAAAAAGTGATTGGAAACGATCGGACGGCGGGTCGAAATATTGCCGTTCGATGAATGAATGAATGAATGGGAGACAGCGGACACGACGGCACTCACTCACTCGCCGTGTCAATTGACCAGGCGAAGATCAACAGCAAAAGTGACAACGGCGGCGATGGGCTGACAAGTGGCAATTGTCAATTGGCCCCAGAGCAAGGTGGTCGGATGGATAAAATTTAAATCCAAAAAAATTAATGGTCGTTGGTCCTCGAATATTTAACATATTTTCAATATGCACTGATTCTATACTTTTTAAAGTGTATTAAATGCTCTTAAACAAAAATAAAATCTAATTGGTCTAAAGAAAAACTGCAAATAAATGTAAACCAAAGAATTCATTATTATAAGTAATGTAATTAGTTGGAGGAATTTGTTGGGGTTACGGACAATGTGCCCCGCGGGTAACAATGGATGTGGAAAGGATGGGATGGGATTGTGGCGCCGCAGGGCGGGGGAAGTGATGTGCCGATGTTGTTTCCCCCCACCCCACCACTTTGATGGCCCAATGTTCGTTGTCCATTCCCTTACAATTTCCTCCCCCCCCCGTCCCCTTCCACTGCCGCCTTCACACGCCCCTCTCTCCCCCTTCCCTTTTCCCTCCCTCCACCTTTCCCCCCCCCTCTCTCCCCCTTCCCCTTTCCCTCCCTCCACCTTCCCCTCACTATCCTCCCCTCTCTTCCCCTTCCCCTCACTATCCTCCCCTCTCTTCCCCTTCCCCACTCGTTCCCTCCTTCTTCCTCTCTCCCCCTTCTCTTTTCCCTCCCTCCACCTTCCCCCCCCTCTTCCGCTCCCTCCCCCTTCCCCTCACTATCCTCCCCTCCCTCCTCCTTCCCCTCACTATCCTCCCCTCTCTTCCCCTTCCCCACTTGTTCCCCCCCTCTCTCCCTCCCCTCTTCCCTCTTCCCCCTCTTCCAGCGGTTCACTTCCTCCCATTATTCCCTTCTCTTGTGCAAATATTCATTCATTCATGCTGTTGTACCAACTTCTGTAAAGGTCTTTTTTGGATGTGTTCTTTTTCACATATACAAAGAAAAGAGCATTTTAGCAAAATTGAATAATAAAAAAGAGAACGGCCCGGGGGAGCGAAGGGGAGGGGGAGGGGGGAGGGGGAGGGCCGGCAACACTTCCCATGGGAATAAATAATGTACACGAAATTGGACGCCAAAGGAAAACCAAAATGATGGGAAGGGGGCAGAGGGGAGAAGGGCGGGTTCTGCTGCTGGCTGATGAGAATGTGATTGGAGTGAGAATGGGGGAGGGGGGCATTTTGTGGTAGAAATTGCAATGGGAAAAGAACGGCTGAAAAGTGGGAGCGAAATATGTAATGTAAAAGGGAGATGAAGCACCGGCAAAGGTGGAGAGAGACAGTGGTGGAGGACAAAACGGACGGAACCGGAGGAGGGAGGATAAAGGGGAAAGGGTGAAGAGAGGGGTGAAGGGGGGGGGGGGGGGGGGGGGGGGGGGGGGGGGGGGGGGAGGGGGGGGGGGGAGGGGGGTGAGGGACGGGGAGTGGAGGAGGGGGGACGAGTAGAGATGTTATTGGACGGGATAAGAGAGAAAGAGAGGAGCAATGACGGAATGGGAGACGGAGAATGCCATTTGGAACATTCAAACTGGAAAAGGGCCTGCAAAGGTCTGAATGTGTCCATAGGACAACGGAGCCGCACAATCGGACGATCTGACTTGACCGCATATTTAACAGCCTAACAAATTAGCATCGGATAGACAACGATCGCGTTGGTGACCGTTGGCATTTATGCAAATTTAATGAGAGAAAATGGGACGGACCAAAGGTTGGGGAGAGATAAATGAGAAGAAACCAATTCACACGGAACGGATCAACGATTAAAGCAGTGAAGTTCAATGGCAGAAACAGTAAAGCTAACAAAGCCCAAGAGAATTTGTGGCGGACGGACTCTCGAGAGTCCACTCTCGACGAAGAAGTCACTGGACGGTGGGCGGCGGAAAAGGGTGGGAGATGGGAGGACGGCGGTTCACTCTCAGCTAATTTTGAGAATATTTTGGGACGGATGGATTTGCGGGGGGGGGGGGGCAGAAGAGAAATGCGATCCGAGAGGAGAGAAGCGGAGAAGAGCAATTGGCCAAGAATGGTGGATGAGCTTCCTTTGCAAAAGCAAAAGGGGCAAACCCCCGCGGGCGTATGGAAAAGTAAATCCGTCCAAAGTTGGAATAAAATAAAACAATTTGCTAAATATATTTAATATATTTTCATGACCGAACAAAGTGACAATGGCAAAAGTGCCATTGGCAGAAATCCAAATTGTGACTGAAAATGCCGTGCCAATTTTGAGAAATGACTGTAAATGACGGAAACTGTCAGATGAAGCATCTCTTGCCCTTCAGAGTTAGTCAGTTTCGATTTCATTTCCCAACGAATGAAAATGGACCGCCACCGCCACGGGGATGGGAAGAGATTGGATTGGATTGGATTAATGGTTTGTTTGGCCAAACAAATCCATTGTCGTCGTCCGCCATTCCCTCGTCGGAACCAATTCCAATACTCCCGTCGTTTTATACACTCTGTGCCCCCGGCGCCCATTTGCCCCAACAATCCCTCATCAGTGTGGTGGTCACTGCCTAAAACATTGAATGATTAAATGAGATGAGAAAGCGAATGATTCTTACTGATACATCCCCCGGGGGGGGGGGGGGGGAGAGATTTATGTGTTGTTTTAGGTGTGTTCTTTCGTGTAAAATGACCCATAAATTTGAGGAAAATGGCCAAAGTCCCAAAAATATACAAACACTGCAGCAGCAGGGAACATTCGCATCCCAATGTTCGCTCGCCACTTTTCATTATGCCTCACAAATAATATTGGGCAATGCCATCAAAATAATGGACAATGGCAAAGGTTGAAAACGAATGCTTAACTTTTTATTAGTGAGGGAGGAACAAAATAATTAATTTGGGTAATTAATTGTTGAAAAGTGTTCAGTGATTCGAACTCGACTCGACACGGCACGGCACATTGTTGAGCAATTAATGCGGCAACAGAGCTATTAACGGTCTGCAAAAGGCTGTCACCGACAAATGCGCCAAATGGCACACTTTTGGGGTGCAATCGGAGTGAATGGGATGAACACTTTGCTTTTGGTCTGTCGCTTCTTCTTCTTCGACAATGGCCCCGGGGGAAAAGCGCCGAAGGGGAAAAATCGGGCTAATTGAGTTTTGCTAGCAGAGCTTCTCCTTACAGCGTCCATCCGGCTTCCATTATGCAGATTTTGCTGCAGGGATTTCCGCGACATTAACCGAATTTTTGCCGGATTTGTCGATGTTTTGCGAAATTTGCATTCGAATTGAATTTTGATTGACCCTTTCACAAAGCGAGTTCGGTAATAAGATGCGCAATTGGAATTAGGAGAATTGAAGTGAAAAGAAACGACAAGACATTTCGTCATTTTAAAAATAAATAATTTTTATTTTTAATGACAAAAGTAATTTATCAACAATAGAATTTTTATGTTTTTATTTACATATTCCACTTTTTAACTGTTTAATTATAATATTCATGGAGTCTCTTTTTTGAAAAATCAAAAAACAGATCCCTTGTCCACAATGGCATGAATAAGTGTAAAATGCTCATCCCCATTTTACAGTTTTTGCTCCCCTAAAGGGACGAAGAAACTTTTTTATTGTCCCCAATTTTTGCATAATTCTCTCATTCGATGCGTATTTTTTCACCTGTTGCCCCTCCCGCCGAACATTTGGCCAATCAAATATTAACACAAAAATGCCCTGCGGCGTTATTTTGCCGTCCAATCTCTTTTATTGCCTCCAACCACCAAAAGTGTACTGCTGCAGTAGTGGAAGTGCGTGCTTTGCTGGACACCAACCAAGCACCAGCAGCAGCACAACAATTATTTCGATTGTCCCCACGCCGCGGGGGCTGCGATTATTCCGCCCATTGGGTAATAAGCCGTAAGGAGGAGGGAGGGAGAAGAAATTGAGAAATTTCCTGCTCAATTGGAACACAATTCAGCAGGGGGAGGACTCCAAAAACATCGAAAAGTGCCAATGGCTCAATAGAAGAGACCAACCCAAATAGTCTCTAAAAAGTTTTCAAATTTTAAATTATTGAAAGTTCTCTTTTTTTTAACTTCCGCAGTATTAGCTTAATTAATCCACCACCTTCTTCATTCGTCGTGTAATGAATGCCCCCTCTCTTAGGAGTGCCATTCCTCTTCCTCCCCTTCCCCTGGGGTGCCATTCCTCTTCCTCCCCTTCCCCTGGGGTGCCATTCCTCTTTCTCCCCTTCCCCTGGAGTGCCACTCCTTTTCCTCCCCTTCCCCTGGGGTGCCGTTCCTCTTCCTTTCCTTCCCCTGGGGTGCCATTCCTCTTCCTTTCCTTCCCCTGGAGTGCCATTCCTTTTCCTCCCCTTCCCCTGGAGGGCCACTCCTTTTCCTCCCCTTTCCCTGGGGTGCCATTCCTCTTCCTCTCCTTCCCCTGGAGTGCCATTCCTCTTCCTCTCCTTCCCCTGGAGTGCCATTCCTCTTCCTCTCCTTCCCCTGGAGTGCCATTCCTCTTCCTCTCCTTCCCCTGGAGTGCCATTCCTCTTCCTCCCCTTCCCCTGGGGGGCTATTCCTCTTTCTCCCCTCCCCCCCCCCCCTCCACGCCCCTCTCAACCCATCTACCTAATTTCATCCTCATCTTCCGCTTCAGTCAAACTCCCCTGTCATGTTCATTTTTTATTCCTCACTCGTCCAATTACTATTACTCCCTCCCCCTCCCAGTCTTTTCTCTACTTTATTTGGGAAGAGACTTTTCTCCTCCGGGGAATTGTCACGCAAAAATGGCATCTTTCATTTCCCCCTTCTTCCATTCGTTAGCATTTAGAGATTTCTGACATCCAAAACACCGAATTATTGTCAGCAGATTCTTTTCATATTTCGTCAAAATGAATTGCATCTTATCATCATCCGCCTCTTCATCCTCCTCTTCATCCGCCTCTTCTTCCTCTCCATCCGCCTCTTCATCCTCCTCTTCTTCCTCTCCATCCGCCTCCTTTTTCTCCATTTTGTCTTCCTCATCCTTTTTCATCTTCCTTTTCCGCAACATCTTTACGCTCCTCATTATTCCCGGCGCAGTGTTTGGAGACAGTATGTTTTTATTGCCAAAAAATTCAAAAATCAAAAACCGAAATCAAAGGGCGTTCTCTGTACGACCAAAATGGTGAATTTTTGCCCCACGTTCGGTTGGCCAAAGATTTGGTGGAGAAGTACGACCAACGTGTTCGTCCGGTAATGAATCATTCGGTTGCCACCCGTGTCAATTTCACGATGAGGTCCCACTGATAAAGAAGGCACATCCAAAACTCAATTTATCAAATTTAAGCCTTTATCAAATATTGGCAATCAATGAAAAGGTGCAAAGTGTGGACTTAAATTTGTGGATTATCCAAAAATGGAAGGACGAATTTCTTGGCTGGGATCCGCACAAATATGGTGGACAAGAAAGGAGTGATCAAATCAGTCAGGTCCATTCCCTTCCCGCTGATCAGGCGGCATCAATGCCACAATCCTTCCCTACCATCGAATTTGGCTGCCGGACACTTATTTGTACAATTCGATGGTGATGAACCGCGAGGAAGTGATCAAAAAACTGATAATGCCATTATACAATATTTGTTTTTGAATTTTAGAGTGAACGTTACATAAATGTGATAGTTAGCACAGGTGAGCAACAATCAAATAGTTAGGGTTAAGTGTGAATTTGTGTGTTAATTGAAAATGCCATCAGCAGATTATTGGAATGAACGGCGTGGTGCCGAAGTGAGTTGGAAAGAAAACAAATAGCAATGAGCTGATCAATGATCAATGATCAGCAACAGTAACCTTTTGTTCAGGTGATGTTCATGTTCCCGGCACTTTACAGAGTCAGCTGTCGCATTCACATTCAGTCGGTTTGCCAATGTTTTCGATTGGCTTCATTTGTTCCGTAAAATTCGAATTTTCATGAAAGGTACTTCCCATATGATCAGCAAAACTGCACATTGGTGGGCCATTTATTTGATTGAAAATATGGCAAATCCCCATATTGAAGGTGATCAGCTCATGGACATCGGACATCAAGTTTCTTGGAACAAATAATTGATCAGTTATTCATTTTGCAAAAACAAATCACAGCAAAACCCCCCAAAAGGTCCATTGACTATTGGCCGGACAGCGAAACGGTCAATTTGTACTCGTTCATCCCCAACGAGGAGTGGGAAGTGATGTCCTTTAAGATTCACCGAGTGGTGGTCAGTGCCATGGAAATGAAATTATTTCAAGAATTAATTAAGGAGAAGTTTGTGTGCTGTAATGGTAAGTCAGCGAAGTGGTCAATCTGTTTTATTTGTTGGTTTGTTACCCTCCCTCCCCTATCTTCCCCCCACCCTCCACCCTCTCCCCCTCACCGGTCTATCCCGCTTCCCCCTTTCCGCCCCCTACCTCGTCCCCCCTACCCTCCCCCCTTTCCCCCTTCCTTTCCGTTTTATCCCCCCTCTTCCCCCTTGCCGGTCTATCCCGCTTTCCTCTTTTAGCCTCCCCCCTCCCTCGTCTCCCCTCTCCTCTCCCCGGTCCCTGCCCCGTTTTCCCTCTCTCCTCCCCCTTTCGCCCTACCCATCCCCCCTCTTCCCCTCTCCTCCCTCCACCCCATTCCCATTAGACTGCTCGTTCCTACAATAATATGTTTGTGACTTTTTAAGAGCCTTGGGTTCTTTTGCATGCTTCTTTGGTCGTGAGACGAAAGCCACTCTATTACATCGTTTGTCTCTTTTGCTTGGATCCATTTAAAAGAGCTGTGTCCCTCAAAAGGTGAATCTCGTGCTGCCCACTTCAGTGATCACTTTGGTGGCGGTCACCGGCTTCTTCACGCCCGCCTCCACTAGCAATGAAAGACGCGAAAAACTCAGTTTGGGCATTGATTCGGTGGGTCACCAAAATGCCCAAAATTTAAAAACATTGCCTATTTATCTGATTTCAAGTTGTTGGCCATGTCCATTTTGATGATGATGGTCAGTTGAATAATTTGTACTTTTTTTATCGACAAAAATAATCTTTGCACGCTCAAACATTTAAAATTTGCGCTCAAATTTCTGTTAGGTCAGCGAACAAATGCCAACGTAAGTGTGCCTTTGTCCGAATTTTGTCTAAGCCTAATCCGCTGGCCCCTCTCTTTGGTCAGCACTTCTGAATATGTGCCATTGTTCGGTGCGTTCCTTCCAAATTGGTCAAAAGTTCAATGTGCCCATTAAGGTCTCTTTTACTTGTCCATCATCGTTATCATTTTTTCCGGCACTTTGATCACGGCACTCGTTCTCAATGTCCACCTTCAAAAGACGTACAATCGACCAATTCCGCCCCTGATCACGTACATATTGGGCTTCTTCTTGAATTGTCCACCACCAAAAGCGACCATTCATTCATTCATTTTTCTCTCTCAGCTTCATCTTCTTCCACAAAATTGCTCCTTGGCTCGGCATTCGTCCTTCGACAATTCTTTTGGAGCTTTGGCAAGAAACAGGTTATTTTAATTAAATTGGATTTGATCAAATTAAAAGGAAATGCTTTAGGGGTCCGAATCCGCGGTCTGAATGACGACGAGCATCAGCGAGTGAGAAGAAGCGGATCGAAAAGGAGGGGAGGGAAAAGCCGATCGTCCTCAACCCGAAGGCCTTTACAACGACCAATGACCAATGCAGAAGCATCCGGCACAATTGCCATGGAACAGTTGGGCACAGATCAGTCACCGAAGGAAAGGTTGCCTACATTTTTAAATCCTCGAAGCTTAAATGTAAATATACCTAGTCGAACATAGCTACCCCAAAAAAGAAATAGAATACCCTTGAAGGGAGGCAATCTTTTGAGAGGGTCTCAAAGAAACAGCAACCACCTGCTGCAAGACGAGGGGCTTAATTAAACAATTATGGGATTTTTAGGGAATGGCATTCGATGCAATTTTATATAATTAATAATATTTAGAAATGTGATGCCAAAGCCGAAAAGAAGTACAGTTAGCACTTTCCTCTTCCAAAAGAGACGGATAAGCAGTGGCGGAGGGAATAGCAACAAATGGAAAAGAGCAAAGGGCGGCGGCGGCGGAGTGGACGAAATTTTGACGCCAAATTTGGGCGAGCCAGCGGAATGGTCCGTGCTGGAGCGGTCCATTGCGGAAGAGGACGAATACGGAGGGGACGGGCACGGAACAATGGCGTGGCGCAGTGCCAACCCAAACAGCGGGCTGACTGTCGAACAGTCGGCACGCGCGCGGCATAGTTGGCGCCGCATTGCGCAGAAGGCATGTGCCAAACGTAAGCCGAGAAGAAAGCCCAATCAATTTTCGAAATGGTCAAATGGACTCTTTTGGTCTTTAGACCGCGATGCTCTCGAGCGAAGTCAGTTCAGCAGTTGTACGGATCGAGTGCCCGAAGGAGAAATGGAGGAGATCCCTTTCGCGGATCTGTCCCCGGGGCGACTGTCCATGTCGTCTCCCGTCCGACACTTTTATTCCACTCATCGCACTTCCCTGTCGGTGCTGTCCCCGCGTTTGCCACCCTCTCTTGCCGCTTCTAATAATGCCAAAATGGGCGATTATCCGCCGCCTCAGCAAATTTCACCCTCAACAACAGCAGCAGCAGCAGTTCAACATCCCCCGCAAACAGCTTCAGGCACAGCTCCCAAAGCTCCCATTAAAAAACCGCCGCCGGTGCCAATCCAAAAACAACCGAGCCGAAATGCGGCAGCGCCGCCAGTTCAGTCCGTACTGTCCCCGTCCATGCCGCCCGCTCTGCAGCTGCTCCTCCTCCCGACAATCTCCAAAAAGGACCCAAATATTAATGCTGCCGCAATATTGGACCTAAAATTGCGACGTCGTTTTGCCTACGAATGGGAATTCCTAGCGACAGTGTTGGACCGCGTGCTGCTGATCGCCTTTGTTGGGTAAAAATTTAAATATTGAAATTCAAAATTCAATTTCGGTGATTTTCCGGCAAAAAAAG
>JAKKIK010002674.1:0-10284 GCA_024500135.1 Heterodera carotae
AAAGTTCAAAAACGTGTCCCTAAAATTAGTTTTTTATAAAATTAAAACACCTTTTGATTTCCAATAATTTTTGTTGATTTAAAAATTTTTTGGCTCTAAAAAGTCTTGAAAAAATTCGTGTTTAAAAATTTTATTTACCTATTTTGGTACCTTTTTTGGAAGTTTTGTACCTATTTAATACCTATTTTGAGATTTTTTTTTACCTATTTAAGTAACTATTCCGCGTTTTTTCTTACCTAAAAATCGCATCCCTACTAATGGGTGCGAATTATTATTTTTTTGTCTCACACTTTCGCAGGTCAGCATTGCGTTGGTGGCCGAGACAATGCGAATGAATGCGCAAACAATGCAGAGACTGTTGGTGGAAGCGATCAAGACAGTTGCTGAGCGTACGGAAGAATTCATCGTTGAGGCACAGAACGCCAAGGTGAGAGGAGAGTCTGTTCCAGGGATGGAACTGGATGATGCCGAAAATGAAAATCCGAAATCCAGACCACAAAATTCGAAACCCTGACGACCTACAGAACCGGAATTCTGAAGGTCCGTCCGGCATCCGGAATATTGGTTGAGACCCAAACGTGGGGGCTGAATCGGACACGATCACCATTCTCTCGCTCGGAGGCCGCCCATAACGAGACGGAGATTTGAGTGGGGGGGGGGGGGGAAGGCTTTGGGCTCCCGGAATTTTGGACACCGAAAATTGGACACTTAAAGAAAAATTATCCGAACATTTTTGGTCAGGCGTGTTAATGATTGAATGATAATGGTAATATCTGCCTGAAAAGTTGAGAAGTCTTTTTAAATGGACTGGATAAGAAAGATAAAAAGCTCCCAAAATTTTGGTAAATAGCGGGAAGTTTCTTTTTAAGAGCTATTTACATGGATTTGCACCAGGGATGAAACCGGATGCCGAAAATGGAAATCCAGAATTTGCTTTCATCCCCGATTGTTAAATATGGTGCTGTGTCAAGGGACAAAAAGTGCAAATCGGGCGATGGACAAAAAGTGCAATAATCAAACATTTGACAAATTCATATGATTTTTTATCAATAAATTTGGAAGAATGTGTATTTATCCATCAATCATATCAGTTACTTTGCAAAAATTATCTCTCGAAATGGAAATGACTTCATTCCTATTTTTATAAAATAAAAAAGACGAAATTATTAAATTATTTTATTTGGCTTGCAGAGCCCAACAAATGCAAAAATTATTCAATTACTCCTCTAATTACAACGGAATAAAGTAATTTCTCGCTGTTTCATCATGGTATAGTACAAGAACATTTCAATCTGGCCATCTCGGGAAACCTGTACCTTTTGGCCATCGCCCCAATTTGCACTTTTTGTCTATCGGCCAACCACGGTTAAATATATTGCCTTTTTATACGAAACTAAATCAACACTTTTTTCAGTAAATATCCAAATTGCTAATGTTTTCCATTTTTTTAAAATTTACTTTCGTTCGTTTTTAAAAACTAAATTTTAGTGTCTAATTTTCCAGTGTCCAATTTACCTTCGGTGTCCAAATTTCCAATGGTGTCCATTTTTTCGCTTGGTGTCCAATTTTCTGGTGTCCAAAATTCCGGACACCGAGGCGTTGTACGAAAAAAAAAATTTTGAATCCATATCTCCACCACAACCCGTTTTTGTACCGATACCGCGGTATATACAAACCGATACCATGCCTCACAATAGGTACTTTAAATTACAAAGGTATTTAAATTGTTAAGGGAATATGAGTTTTTACATTTAATTTTTTCTTTCCAATTTAGGCATTGGCCCTTTCTTCTGTGATGGAGGGTGAAGAAAAAGCGAATCTTGACCTTTTGAATTTCTCAAGTAAATTATGCCATTAATTAAAAGTGCATTTTTATCTATGGGCTCTTTCGTCCATACTTAATTCTTTGTGGAAAATGCTGAATTTATCCACACATCTTCTTTTTCTTGATAAAAAAAACAATTAATATTAAAGTCTGTCCACAATAAAAATTTACAAAAGGTGTTAATTTTTTGTGTGAAAACTGAAAATTTTCACCCGATTTTAAAAAGCAATCGATTTAAAGCATTTTTTTAAATCGCATACCCGCAATGATTTGGTTCAAATCTCAGGGTACCCGATTTGAAATCGGATGGTCTTTAAAATTAGATGTAGAATAAAATTGCGAACACATTGCTGACCTGGTCGGGCACTGAAATTTGGATTTTGAGAATCTCGGTAACATATTGTGAACCAAAAAACAATAAAAATTTTAATAACATCTTTTTTAAATTTGTTCCTCCATTAATAAGTCCGCCAATGATTTGGAATTTCGTCGTTTTGAACTTTCGCCTCTTTCTTCAACTGCAGCCGAAATGTTTTGATCAATTATATTACATTTGCCTTTTTTTTCTCTCTTCTTCCATTCCTCGTTTTGGTGCTTCAACGTAAATTCGAATTTTTTAGCCTCTTAAAAATGGAAAATTTTTTGTGTAACAAAATAAAATAGCAATATTTTACGCAGAATAATAATAATACTTATTATAGATATTTTTGTATTAATAATCAAATATCTTATTATTGATTATATGTACATCAAAATCAAATCTGGTAACCGAACTGTGGTCCGGAGTGATTATGATACAGGCCAAAAATCACATTCTTTTTTTGATCCCGATACGTTCAAAACCGCGGGTTTCTGAGTCATTAAAACAGAATTTTTTTTCTAATTTAATTTCATTTTTGTTTCGCATTTTGTTATAGCAAATTTTACACATAGTGCAAAATGAAAAAAAGAATTTTTGGAAATTGTATTGATCCCGGAAATCCTAATTAGGCATAGGTAGGTAGGTATATTAATTAGACCTTTCCAAAAAGGCTTACCCTTTTCTTTAGAATTTTGACGGCCAAATAATAAGCACCAACTTTTGCTTCTTCCATTTTTCTTACTTTTCTTATACGACAATTTGATCTTATCTTAAATATTGACATAGGTATTTATATTAGTTGCGCTCGATATGGAAAATCACCCTATGGCATTCCATTTTAAACAAATTTAGCAATCAATTTAAATTCATTAATCTGGGCTCTAAACTTCCCTTAATAACCAATTAAATAGGAAAAGCGGGTGACAAAATTGCCCAAAAAAAAATTCATTACAAAAAATGACTTAAAACTGGTGCCCAATTATTCGATGCCCAATTTACTGGCATTACATCCAGATTCATTTGTTGTCATAACTAGGCATCGGATGATGTAAATATAACAAAATCAGGGTCAAGATAAATTTTGAAATTACATCAGATGGAACGAACTTTAAACCCGTTTTGTCTAAACGGTTCTTAAGGAAGGAGTTGCCATTAAAACAATTATTTTACAAAAATATAATTTTGTGTTCCTTTTTATGTTTATGCCTTTTTATTTATTTGATTCAAAAAATTTAATTTTTTTTATATAGAACATTTTTGTCTTCAGTGTCGTTCCCCTTTTTCCAGTTTCATTTTTCTATTAGTGTCCCAGACTTCGTAAGCCAAGTAATGTGCCTCGTTTTTTTTTTTTTTTTTCTTTTTCCTTACCATGCTCTTGTCGCTTTACGGTATCATTTTCAAATTTGGGCTTTTCCTCCGACGCTTTGCCATGATTTACTGCCACTGTATTTGACTTCTGCTGCTGCTGCTGCTGCTGTGACCTTTCATCATTGGCAGCTTGGAGTTTCAAAATGTCGTTGAACGATGCTTTTGCGGCCTTCAATTGTGCCAAATCTTAAAATGGGCCAATCAGACAGCCAAATTGGCGCGTTGTGTTCGGCAAATGTGATTTTGGACATTCGGATAAATTGCATATCGCGATGTATAATAAAAATAACAATGTATGCCGGAAATAACAACCGTTCGGTAATTTTTGTATAATACCAATACCATTCTAACAAATGCTGTCTGAGGTCAAATTGATGCTGACCAAGGTCGTGTTTGTCATTTTTTATAAAATAATAATTTTTTCCCAGACCTTCAGGGTCTCTTCTGGAAACAATTTTTTCAGGTATTGAATCCTTATTAAAATTTTGTAAAATTCCTTAAAATATTGAAGATGCCAATAAAGCGCCTATTTTCAAAAAAATTGAGGAAAATCCAGGCTTATCGCGGCCCTGAGAAAATTATTGACATGCGATTTACCAACCATTTTTGTTTGTGCGTCGTTGGCTAGCAAAATTAACACTTCGGCTTCTTTCAAGTTCACCACTTTTCTTAATGATCATTTTCGTACGATCAAAAACTTCTAAATTTGCTTTTTTTTTATTAAGACTCAGTCAACTCTGGATTAGGATATAAGAAGGGAACTTAGGCAAAATCGAAAAGTTTTACATGGTATGACAAAATTAAAATCCAAACAAACGTCAGAATAATCCTGAATTTGAATATTTCCTATATTAATCCCCCAGCAGTTTTTTTTTGTAAGATCTTATCATGTCTTGATTTTGTCAAGTTGAGTTTTTTTTTTTTGGTTTTTAGTAACTTTTTTTTCATTTCGGTACTTGTCGGAATGGTTTTTCGTTTTGTTGTGTTTTTTTTCATAAGAAACCCAGCTTAATTCTCAAAATTTTCCCGGCGGCGCCTATCGGCACCGCCTGCCACTCCACCTTGTATTTGACATACATTGTATATAAATTTTACGAGAAAGTTTCTCAATTAAAATGGAAATACATGAAAAATTTTTTATTAAAAATATTGATTTTCTAACAAAATTTGATCAAATTTTGAAAAAATTTTACCTCAGAAAAGTACAGGTGCCGGTATGTTTGGGTTGGATTTGGAATTCCCGTTTTTGAATAAACTTTTTTTCATACCAACCTATCTGAAATACACCCCTAATGATGGCCCTAAGCCGCGTCACTACAAACCACCCAAAAATCGGACACTTACGTTGCATTGTCAGGCCGCGTAATTGTGCATTTACCAAGAAATCCGTACTGTTGGTGTCATGTTCTGGCGAACTGTCATCAAAATTATTATTCATCCGATTTCTTGAACATTTATTGCCTGCCCAGCAGCATTTTGCACAAAAGAGGAGGAAAAGCAGCGCAAAAATGCCAAAATAAAAACGAAAAAATAATATTCGAATCATGATAATTATTTTTATGAATTTTTTTTTGTAATTATATTTTGCAGAGTCAATAAATTTCAGTAAGATTTATTATTGAGTTAATCAATACAACATCCATTTTTTTTTGTACATAATAACAATTCATGATAACAAACAGTATTTTGGTTATTGTCTTGTATATGCGCGAATACAAAATAATCAATAGAAAAGCTGATTTCCGGATATACAATAGAATGTAAACAGAAATAAATTTAAAGTATTATAATTCTTTATAAAAATTCCTTAAAAAATCTAGCTGTGCAAAAATCCCAAAATTTTAGGGGTAGAAATTTGAAACAGACAACAAATTTGTAAGGCCAAAGAACAAAAAATAAATAAATGAGAAATAAATAAAATTAGATTTATTCATATAGATAGTTGTCAATTAGAACCTGGTGTCATTTGAAAGCCTATTTCGAAACTCTATAAAATTATGAATTTTATTAGTAGCAAAAGAACCAATATTTGGAGAGGGATGGGACTAAGAGGACAAAATTTAAGGTGACAAATTGATAAAAATGATCTGTTTGTATAAGAGAAATTGCGGCATCAATTTGATGGAATGTTTGATAAAAATTGGGATGATGCCGAAGATGAAGAGATCGAAACTGTACAAATTGGTGATCAGATGGCGGAAGAAATTGGGACTCATACTGAGCATGGTGATCAGAATGAGGGAAAAGTGACGAATCAGCGAAAAAGAGAAATAATTAAACAATTTCATAAAATGAGAGAAACTTTATAAGCAAAAAAAGAAACGTACAAAATGAATGGAGCCAAATTGAATGAAGAATAGCAAAAGATTTGAATATCAGTCGACTGAAAATATTGGCATGGAAAAGGGAATTAGCTCTAATGAAAACATCCAAGCAGGATGGAATGGCACAAGTTTAAAAATGAAACCAACCAGCAAATTGGTAACCGATTGAATTAAAAATATGGACACAAATTGATTATAAATTCTAATGTTAAAAAGCTATTTTTTATTGAATAAAAACCAATGAGATTTACAGAATTTCTCAAATTTGTTCTCAATTTTCAAATGCTTTTTCAAAAAAATGAGTAAAAACAAAAATGAAACTTTTTGACCAATTTTTTGGCCCAGGCCTTCAATTAGAGAAAATACGGTAACCGTAATTCTTAGAATAAAGCACCAGGAGGATCTATTTTTTAACCCGCCTTTAAAGGGGGCTTTTCAGGGCGTCTCTATATTACAACCTTCCTTAAAAGGGAGGCTTTTTATTTCAGGAGTGGAAGATCTTAACTTTTATCAATTAAATCAAAAAAAAAATTGTTTTATTAGAAAATATAATTTGGTCCCTAATTCAAAACGATTTTTTTGCGAATGTGTGAATATTTCAGTAATTCATTGTGAACGATGTGACAAATGGAGCAGGTGAGCAAATTTGGTTGATAAAGCTTTTAAAAATGGGAAATTTTTGTATTTCATAAATTTTCGGAATTCATTCATTTGTTCCCTAGCCTATTCCATTTTCGTACCAATTGTATGCAATAAATTAAATAAACCAATTTCCTACCAAAATATTTTGGCAAATTAGCATGCATTTCTTCAATTTTATCTTATTTGCTATTTTTGTCAATTTTATGAGTAATTGTTGCGTTTCTTGCGGGACTGAAGACTGTCCAATTGATTGTGAAAACCAATGTAACTGGACAGAATTTAATTAAACATTTAGTTATTAATTTTTCTGTAAATTAATTAATTATTAAAATTAATTTCAAGCGATGGCAATATCAAGAAAACCGTGCAAATATAACAAACTGATCATGATCGCCATACAATTTTTTTGGGGTGTATTTAGAAAAGCCAAAAACCGAAAACCAGAAGTGGCAAAACCGGCCTACCGAAAACCGGGGTGACCGTTTTTAAACCGATTTTGCCCAACCCTAGTAATAACCTGAAATATGCTCTGAAAACTGAATACCTAACAATGGGTTTGCTTGATGTGTAAATTCGCAAAAAAAATATAGAATTTTATCTTCCTTATTCATTTTGTATGTTTAGACAAATGCAGTGACAGAAGTGAATTATGTGAACAAATGAAGCATCAATGTGAGAATTATTTCTTCAGAAAGTGCATGAGATGTGCTTGTCCAAAAACATGTGGAGGTAAAAATTATAAAGAAATAAAAAATAAGAAAGAATGCTTGATTAAAACGGACAGTTCGGCAAAAAATGAATCAGCGTCATATTTGGCTCTTAGACCCGGTTCCGGTCCGAGTGCCGAATGGTTCGCGAGTGCCGAATAGCATATAGCCTTTTTTTCACTCTCGATAAAAACCGACGACGAAATTTTTATACTGCTTTCGGTACTCAAACCATTCGGCACTCGGACAAATCAAAAAGTATAAAAATGTAGGTAAACACTTAAAAAAAAGCTTTGTTGTTTAAATTGGTTTAAATTAAATCACAAATTCGTTCAAATGAGGTGTCCCTGCCGGACTTTGTGAATTAAACAAAATATTTGGCAATTTATCTTGATTAATAAATTAAAATTTGTCAAATTATAAAATATAGAAACCCCCCCCCCCCCAAAGTACCTTCCCCCGAACCCACTTTAGAGTCTTAACAATAGTAGAATGTACTTAAGTACAATATTTAACCCATAAATATATTCGTTCAGTTTGCGGGCGGCACAACGACAAAGCAAATGATGAGGGATCTTTAAACACTACAACGGCTTCATCATCAACATCAATTTTGACAACATTGGCTTTCTCAACGCCTGAATTTACCTTTTTAACCGAAAATTCATCGACGTCACCATTTTTGAATGACACAACGGTTAGTTTTATGATCAATAAAACTACAGTATTTTCCTAATAGAACCCCCCCCCCCTACATTTAAACAGCCCTCCTCCAATTAAACCCGACCTATAAAAAAGTATTCAAAGACAGAGCACCGAGGGTCCATTAAAAAAATACTGTGATGTGAATATTGAAATAATTAAATTTGCATTTTTGAAGCTCTCATCTACGTCACTTTCTTCGTCAACGAATGTATTTAGCACAACAATTGAAGGTTAGACATAAGGTTTGAAAATGAGAAACTGACCTTAAATTGAGTCCTCCCCCCATGATATATAGGGCATTTTTCGAGGGGGAACAAAAGCAAATTCGAATAAGAAAATCTCTGTTTTTATAGAAAAGATAATTTTCGCTGGATTAGACAACTCTTTGTTGTTTGGAAACAATGTGAGTTTAAAAAAATAGAGTCCCCGGGTTTTATTATCGGAAACAATAAGTAAATATAATTATAAAAATTTTCGAACCATGTTAGATAATAAATAAATTGAATTTTCAGTGATTTCTGATGAAGAATTTAAAAACCCGGCCAAAATGAAGTGCAAATCGTGCGATGCTAAGCGAAAAAAATTGGCAGAAATCTATGAAAAATACTACCCAAAGGAATGAAAAAAATGTCAATGATGTTATTGATTTTATGTTTGATAAAAAAGTTTTAATTAGATATCCGTTGAGTAACAAAAAAGTTTAGTCAGTTATAGTAGAAAAACTTGCAAAAAGTGGCGGAATTTACGCGACGACCCAGCACCGGAAGCGCCAATGTAAGCGGGGGAGGGCTTTGCAATGTCACAAAACCTGCTAACATTGACTTCGATCTGTGAGTGTGCCGTGTCAGTGTCGGCGGATTTTTGAAATGTTGAACTAAAAAACCTGCTGTTAGACGTTTTCTCTAGGGCAAATGTCGCCGGTTTTAATTCGGGAGTCCAGGTTTTCTGTTAAGCCGGTTTTCGGTAGACCCAGGTTAACCTAAACGGAATACTTGAAAATCGACCGACGATTCCTAAATAGCCCTATTTCTGCAAAATAATTGTCTCTTGAAATTATCAACATTGTTTCAATTAGTTTTTTTATTGGGCGATTTTATAAAACAATTCGTCAAAATTATCAGATTCTCAACGATCCTAGTGTTATTGACCTCAACCAAATCCAAATTTCCCGTCGGTGTCTGTCGACACCGCCTGATTCCCGAAAAATCTTGGTACCGAACATCACTGCCTAGCTATCTAACGCTGAAACAAAAAAGTTAGGCCTATGGATGTTGTCAAAAACCGCTGGACTCATAAAAAAGTGGTTGGAATCATCAACTATGGTCCACTCATAAAAACCGATTAACTCATAAAGTGCATAAAAGCCCGCGCCTACACTAAGGACTAGCGGCGCCCGGACACTTGGACAGTGGACAATTGAACAATTAGACAGAGGTGGACAATTAACAGTGTGGACAACTAGACAGATTTTTTTATTTCTTTAATTCTAAACTCAATAAAATGTGTTTTCTTTTTATTTTCTGTCCAATTGCCCACTTCTGTCCGATTGTCCTCACTGTCCAATTGGCCACTTTCTAATTGTCCACTGTCCAAGTGTCCAGTCACGGGACTAGCACCGGAAGAGGTCCTCAAACTTCTTTCAAATTAGCACAATACAACTGCTCCAAAATAATGTTATTTTTGTGTACAAACTTTCCAAACTATGTAACCAATCTAAGCCAACGCTCGCCGAGTTCATCACTCGTCCTTCAAATACATATGTGCACATTTCATTACACACCCAATGCCGCCCATCGTTTCGACGCCACTCTTCCCCCCGTTCGATGCCCCTACCCCACATTTTCCCCCTTTACCTCACACTATTTCTACCCTGCTGCTGGTGGCGTCCTTGCCCCCCCCCCCCCCCTCTGCTGCTGCTGCTGCGATGCGAAAACAATTGATTGCCGCTGCCGGTGGTAGTGGCGCTGGTGGCGGAAATGGCACCGTCCTCTGCTGGGCATATGCCGGCGGCGCCGGTGGTTTGTCGGCGACCCCAACGGCATTCATAACCAATAGAATTAGTCAAACCTGGATAGTGCCTGAAAAGTGCTAAAATCGTCTGGACGTTAAAGTACATTTCAATTTCAGCATCTCTGGTCATTTTGCCTAAAATCTAATAATTCTTTCTTTTTAAATTAGTAAATTAAGTTTTTATTTTGGGAAAATACTCTTTAACATATTAATGACTAGGGCTGCCAAAAAATGTAAATACATATTTTAAGAAAAACAACTTTTTTTGTTATATGCTTATAAAAGTTGGGACTTTTATTTACATATTTTTACATATTTCGGGATTTTTCTACATATTACATA
>JAKKIK010002675.1:0-10283 GCA_024500135.1 Heterodera carotae
CCTCTAATAGTACCCCCGGGGTATTATTAAAAAATTCCGGAAAAGTCCGGAATTTTTCGAAAAAAGTCCGGAATCCGGAATTCCGGACCCCAAAAAGTCCGGAATTCCGGAATCCGGAATCCGGTTTCATCCCTGGTGTGTATGTATGTAGTAGATGTTAAAATAAATTTTTATAAAATTTAATAAAATAAAGCTTTACCGCTGATGTAGTGTTCGTTTTTGGACTGCGTTTCATCCAATTTGCCAGACTTGCATCTAATATTAATTGGGAGCCGAAAATTCAGTACCGGTCCAAAAATTTTGGGTTTGCTTTTTTTAGAAATCCACATTCTGTTTCATACCCCTTTTTAACGCCAGCAGGTGTAAGCTCCTTCGAGAGGATATTAAAAATAGGTGCTCCCCTCCATTTGAAGCCCACTCCCCCTATATTTTTTCTCTCCCCAAATATGAACCCCTTTATTGGGGTGTATTGAAAAATAAAAGCCACATATTGTATTTTTTTTAATAGACGCCCCTTCTACAACAGACTCCCCCGAGGGGGTATTGAAAGATAGACGCCCCGGGCGTTTATTAGGAAAAATACGATATTCTATTAGAGAAATTACACTCTACCGTCTTTCTCAGAACTTGATTCAATATAGTGTTCATTCTTTATTCCTTGTTCATGTTTTTCAGTATTAGTGCTTGTATTTTCCGCTGTTGATTCTGTTCTCATTGTTATTGTTCTGGTTAAACTACAAATTAATGTAAACCAAATAATGGAAAAAAAATTACAATTGTTCATCTTAATTTTTGGAGGATTAATTTTAAATTAAATTGGTTTTACTTATTTTTATAATTTCTATGCATTATAATTTATTCTTCTTTATTATTTAGTATTTTTATTATAATTTTTTTATATTACTTTGATTAATTCATTATAAAAATCGATGTTTATATTGATTTTGTATGTTTTACTATGTCATCTAGCAACTGCTTTAAAAAACGAGACAAAAACAAAATAATAAAAAAATTGTTATGATGTTCGAACTTCGAACCAAAAAGAATAAAGATAATACATACGTTGGACAAAGTTAATACAATTGTTTGAAAGAAAAGACTCTTAAAGTGGAAGCAATAAAAAACAGATTAAAAAAATAAAAGCTTCAAATGCATTGTTCATTCGAGAAAACAGTGGGGGTTCGGCATTAAACTTAGTTTGAGCCATCAATATTAGAAAGTAAAATTCCCAAAAATTCACGAAAATCTTATTTTTTTGCAAGATTTATTACTAAACTTTTCGAGAGTTATAGAATAATTAGCCTTCTACTTAATTTTATCTTGTAAAGAATAGAGACTTTAATGAAAAATTTGTATAAACTACTCCTATCTTTGTAAACAAACATAGGTAAATTTTAATGATAATAATTTGTTCAAACTGGTAGTCAAAAAAAAAGGTGATGGCCCAAACGAAGTGTCTATGGCTGATCATCATCTACAGAAAATTCCTATTGTTTCCCGACCACCATCTACTGAACAGTCCTCCATACATCGTTTTTTTTTAGTCTTTATTCTGCTTCTTTTTGTGAAAAAAGTTGCCAATATTGGCAATGTTCTTCTTATCTGAAATTGCAATAAATTAAGGATGCTGACCGACCCTTCGTGTAAAAATGCAGTAGTCGGAATGGTCATGATTCATAAATATAAAATTTTCCAATAAAAATTTATACCTCCTTTGCTAACCAGCTTGGTTAATTTTTTTTTTAATTCCTTTGCTTGATGATTGATTATTGGTGTAATGACTATTTTATTCGCCAAAATTTCTTCTGGAGTATAAATGGTGCATTCTTCACAATAATCATCATATTTTTCCATTTCGGATTTGATGTTTTTCAATGCGTAGCGGTATTTTGTCGAGGGGTTTATGGTAAACGCTTCTTTCCATTTTTTACTTTTTTCTTTTGTATTGCCTAAAATTTCAGTTTAATTTCGTAAGTCAGACGCTTCAAATATCAGTGATTTAATTAAGTCATGAATATAAAATAAAAAATGTACGCTCTGAAGCAATGCTACTTTTGTAATGTTCAACCAAAGTTAACACATTATAGCATTTCTTCTCATTTTTAAATTCCATTCCTGCGAAATAACTGTTTTTGTCCATTTGTCTCTCATTTTTGTTTTCCATTTGTTCGTCATTATTGTGGTCAATATTTTCAAGAATGTTGAAACGGTTATATGCCTTCAATAAATTAATTTTTATGACTGACAAATTGTTATAATTTGGGTTCAAAATTAAAAATGAAGGCTTCAAGGCTAAGTGTCTCAAAAGTTCTGAAATAGAAAATTTAAAATTTATATGATAAACTATTAGAGATGCTCGAGAGTCTCGGTCTCGGTTCTCGAGTCGAGAAATTTCTCGGGTTTTTTAGGATCTCGGTCTCAGGTTTTTAGTCTCGGAAAACAAGACTTTTATGCACCCCTGACGATTGGGTTTTTGTGCCAAAATCTCGTTTATATTTTAAACTTTGTTGCCAATTAAAAATTTAGTTGAAAATTAATGCCAATTTTTACTTGAAATATCAAAATATTTCCTTTTAAAGTCTTTTTACATTATATCAACTTAAAGTGGTTTGATAGCCGAATGGTTAGTGTGACCGTTTGACACAGCGTAAGTTCTAAGTTCTATTCCTTTACCCTGCAACCTTTTTTTCACAAAAAATCTTTTTTTTTTTGCTAAATTTCCCCAATAAGACCCGAAATTTTTTTCAAATCTTAAACCACTCCGACCTGGGGCCTATAATTTTAATTAAACGCGCATCTGATTATTTTTACGTCACATCGCAGATATGACGTAAAATGAAATAGGCCCCTGGATCCCAATCCCGACCGTCCTATGACCTACCCCACGACGTGATTTACGTGCATCTGCGCAAAAAAATCAAATTTACGAGGAAAATTTTGCCATCTTTATGCAATTTTGGGCAAAATTGGCTTAACAAATTTGCTTTAAATTGGCAAAATTTTCCTGCCGGCGCCTATCGGCACCGCCAGGGCCCCCTACATCCAAAAATAATCTGCTGTCAATAAACTGTTAATAGTTAATAAGTCAAAAAATATGCAATTGCTAAAGTCTTTCTTGGTCAGACTTTTCATTTTTTTGTCTAAATTACATGAACCTCCAGAATACATGTGTTCGGTTACGAAGAAAGAATGAATAGTTATTTTACAAACCGAATTGGTCTTTTTTAACTTTTTTTTTGTCAATGCGGAATTTTTTGTTTTTTTCACTAAAAAGTCTCGGTTCTCGAGTCGAGAAATTTCTCGGTTTTTTGGGAGTTTCGGTCTCGAGACTCGGTACCAAGTCTCGGTCTCGAGTCTCGGTGTCATGTCTCGGTCTCGGTTCTTGAGTCTCGGGAAATTTTGGGTCTCGAGCATCTCTATAAACTATTGACAGGATGTTTCACTTCGTTTTTCCTGCTTTTGTTGTATCGCCTGATCTAAATAAAATCAAAACATATTTTTTCAGATTTTTACAAAAACCTTACATATTCATGGTTCTTTTGTATACCTTTTTAGATTTTCATTTGTACATATTTAACAAAAGATTTTCAGGTTTTATCAGTTTATATTAATTTAATATTATTCAACAACCTTGAGGATGTAATACTTTCCGGAGCTGTATATATTGCAAATATTTTTGCAATGCTTTGTTAGCAAAACGAAGAGTTGAACATAGTTCATTACCTTCTTCGCAAATCCATTTTTTTCTTGGTATTTTATTTTGAGAAAAAAACGCTTTATCCCATTCCTGTGCCGTTTCTTCTGGCCTTGTCACAATATTTTTTGTTAAATGATCTGCTGAGCGGAATTACATTAAAAGGGGATTTCTTGAAAAAAAAATAAAAAGCCTACACATTAAATAATATTTTGGTACTTATTTATTTATTTCAATTTTAATTGAATTACTAGATGAAGAAGCTTCTTGAAGTTCCTTCGAGTTTTTATTGGAATCTATGGGAACTTTCGATTGAGTGAAGCTTGGGATTAAGCTAGAAATTCTATCAAAAAATCCTTTTGTTTCAGTTTCTTCGTTTTGATCTGAATTTAATTTAATTAATCTTACCGTTTTTAGCTCACATGGGTGCTCTACTTTAGAACCTTACAAAGGGAAGCTTTTTAGGGAGGCTTTAATATAGGTAAGACGGTATTTATTTTGCCACAAAAGAAAATAGGTAGAATTTGTTCCATGCCATGTCACGACGAGTACTATTCGGATGTTTCTTCGTGTACACTGTTCAAATTTAAATTAAGTGAGATAATATCACGAGGCATTTACGGGCGAATAAGAGCTCTGCTGAGCTAGATTAAACCCAATGGTTTTAATACATAAACCTTGGTTTTTTACATCTGCTGAAGCTTGTACATTGAATGTTTCTTCAATTATTTTTGGTGAAGAGTTTGAGTTGTTCAAGCTTTCTAAATAATTATCATTTTCTTTGAAAATTTTGCTAAAATTACAGACAACTTGGCAATAAAAAACGGCAATGGAGTATATATTTAAGAAACGAATAATGCGAAAATAAATTTTTTGACGTTCAGTTCATTCTATTGTATTTCGAATATTTAAATTAAATGACATTTCGGCTAAATTGCCTACATATGTTTACTATTTATCTGTTGTAATGCTGGTACTTCCGGTTTATGACCCCCTCTTTAAAAATTATGAAATAATCTTTTTGGATTTTTCAAAGTCGCTTAGCCCCAGTCCCGAACTCGAAAAATTTGTCTGTGAAGTCAAATATTTTTCAAATTTTAAAAAATTCAAAATATGTTTCAAAGGTTTTCAGAGTTGCTGAATGTGATACCAATTCCAAACCCCAACTCATAAAATAAAAAATGTTCGATTTCCAGTCAGTGAGTTTTAAAGGTCATGCATGGGTCGAAGCCATTTGGGGTAAAGAGAATTATGGTTCGAGATTCGAAATATCACAAAATTGAGTTCAAATTCATGATCAGGCGCACTTTGTTACCGAATAAACGACCTTTTATATAATCTTTTAGGTGGGGTTACAAAGTACCCTAGTCCTAGCCCTGTTTCTCTTTATTTACATAGGTATATTATTGATAAAAATATCTTTTTGGTATTTTAAGCCCACATACCGCGGTTGTTTATAAAAAGATTATCTTCCGAAGAAGAGTCTTCCACGGACAATTCACTCGCTTCTACAAATTAAAAAAAAGTCAGAAAAAAGGAAATGATTCTACCGCTTCCAGCCGTTTCGTAGTCGCTGTCCGGGTCCTATGAAAGTTAAAATTCAATTAATTATTCAAAATAGTTCCCTGAAAAGTCCGAGGATTATCCATTCTTTGCACTTCATTTTGTTCAACTCTCTCCGAGGAACTTGTTCCAATGATTTCTAAAAGAATAAATTGAAGTTTAAATTAAAAAACAATCATTATCATTCTGTGCCAATCAAAATTTTGTGTTGGATCACGAGAAAATCTAACTTGGCTGGGATCCCGATTTAATAACAGCTGAAGAGATGAATTATCGAAATGAAAAAGCTAATTGATTAGATGATGTGCAAAAAAAGTTTATGGTCAATAATTATTTTAAAAAATTGCCAATTTTTAGTTTCAATACACCAGTAAAAATCTACTTTTTGCTATTAAAAATTCAAAAAATGCGCCCAAATCAATTTTCCAATAAATATGATGATTTAAAAATTTTTTGGCCTTAGAGCGCCTTGAAAAATTCGTGATTGAAATTCTTAAATCCTACCCTTTTTGACATTTGGTGTTTTTTTCATGGCATTTTGAGTTTTTGGTGCCATTTATGACGCTCTTTTCGCAGTTTTTTTTTCAAAAAAGGCACAAAAAGACGCGAAAAGGCGCCTTAAAAGGCATCAAAAAACTCAAAAAATGCACGAAAAAAGGCACCAATGTCCAAAAAGGCACCAAAATAGGCATTAAAAATTTTAAATCAACAAAAATTCTTGGGAATCAAAAGGAGTTTTAATTTTATTTGCTTACCTATTTTTCCCGTGGTACCTGAGGCACCGCTTTCTGATAATGGATGTTTTTTGATGCTTTTTTTAAGCACCCATTTAGTTCGGCAGGAAAAAAATTGCCTATTAAAAGTATCAAAAAACCGAAAACCGGGGGTCCCTTGTAGTTCCAATTAGGATTCATTATTCACTGAATGCTCAGTTGCTTCCATGTTTATAGACGAACTTGTAGGCAATGGCGGCTGCATTAGCGCCACTTCCCAAAGTTTGACAAGGCAAAATAATGTTAAAATAAACACTTTCATAGTAATAGTTAATCTTTTATAAAATAAAAATTTTTCTTTCATATAAAATGCATTCATAAAATTCAATTTTTAAGATCCATAAAAACATCACTTTAAAAATACGATTAGAAAACTCAAAGTTTCAGTATCGCCCAACCTTACTTTAAAAGCAAATGTTCATTTATACAAATACAAAATTATTTTAATTTGCATTAAATTATACATTAGATAATATTTAAAATATTTTAAATGACAGGAATAAAAAAAAGCATAAAATGGCATCGATTAATGAAATAATTTTATATGTATGTAAATAAGCTATGGAGAGCATCTGTCAAGTGATTCGGTGTCATTGATTTACAATAATACCAATGCACTAAATGAAAGTAAAATTTAATATTTTACATACATAGTCATACGATCCAGGGTTGTTCCGGGTCGAGAAAATATCGGGTCGGGTTTCGGGTCGAGTCGGTTGAAAAAAGCTCGGGTCGGTTTCGGGCCGCTAAAAAGACCGGGTTTCGGGTCACGGGTCGGGTTTCGGGTTTTTTCGCAAAAAAAAATTCAATGACCAAAAAAATTCATAATTTAGCTTTCCAACCTCTAAATTTGATTTTTGGTGCCCAGATATATGGTAAACCTGAAGGGCAGGCGGTGCCGATAGGCGCCGCCGAGAATTTTTTAAGAATTTAGCTGGTTTTGATAAGAAAGTTTATCTAAAATGACCAACAAATGGTCGTAAAATTCCTACTTTTTAAATTTAAAATCCTTGTCTGCGACAAATGTTTTTGATTTGGGAATAAATTATTTAAAGGATTAATTCAAAAGTTAATAAAATGTGTTCCTTTTTTATAAACAAATAATCTCTTTAATCCGATGGGCCTAGGGAATGATTTGGACAACAATCCCTTTTTGACCGTGGCTATAAAGGAGAAGTTGCCCACCAAAATAAAAGCCCAGCTATATGACAAGGAAATGGAGGAAGGGGAACCCTGGACTTCAAAGCAATGGAGGGAACGGTTGGCCCGGGTGGTTAAGCTTCGAGAGGTAGTTCATGCCCCATGGGATAATACCCCGGTCCCGGTTCCGCCCCATTCCCCCAAACCACCCCCACGTCCCGCGGAGCCCATCAGACGAGCCTTTCCGGTGGTGGGTGAATCAATAAAAGGAAATATGAACAGAGTATGTTCTTTGTGTCTACTGGAAGGGCATGAAAACCCGAGGATTTGGTCAAACGCCTCTGGAGCTTTGAAGCCATTGGAATTACGGACCCATTGAACCGGAATGATGACGAATTAGCCATGTCTCTCTTCAGGAATTCCGTTAAATTTCAAAAGGATAGATATGAGGTGGGGTGTCCATGGCGCCCCGGGGGAAAAGATCGATTGTCCAGCAATTTTTCCCGGCTTATTCCCGCTTAATGGCCCTGTCCCGACGATTACGTGCTAATTCAGAATTTCGGGAAAGGTACCAAGCAACAATCACCGAGCAATTAAAAAGGGGAATCATTGAGCCTGCGGTACGTATCAATGCACAAGAACATTTCATTCCTCACCAAGCAGTGGTGACCCCCAAAAAGTTGCGCGATGTTTAAGACGATTCTGTGCATGAAAAGGGCAAGGCCTCTCTGAATGAACTGCTCCTCCCTGGCACTAATTAAGTTCCGGAGTTAGCGGGGGTCTTGTTGCGTTTCCGGCCTCGACTGTCCAATCCTAGGAGACATTGAAAAGGCCTTTTTGGCCGTGGGGGTGAGGGAGCAAGATAGAGAAGTTGCCAAATTCCTTTGGCTGAAAGACCCGGCAAAACCCTTGCCACCGAAAATTTAGTCATTTATCGCTTCAAGCGGGTAGCATTCGGCGTCAATTCGTCTCCTTTTCTGCTGGCATCGTTTCTGCGCTTCCATCTAACTTCAATGGGGGATCCGCTGGGGCTGGCGCGCAATTTTTATGTAAATAATTTACTTATTTGCAGCGAAACGGCCGAGGAAGCTGCTTCAGCAGTGAAAGTGGCGCGTCAAATGATGAGCTCAGCGGGGATGCGACTACATGAATTTGTCGCCGCCGATCAGTCCGTTTTGCTTGGGCTCTCTCCCGATGAAGTGTTGGTGGGCGATGAGCTAAGGGTTTTGGGAATTTTATGGAATACAGCAAGAGGGCAATTAGTGTTCGAATTTACCTGCGGCACGGATTTTGCTCCCACCCGACGAGGGGTTCTTATGGCGTCGCTTCCTTATTCGACCCTTTGGGATTGTGCTGTCCATGCCTAGTTAAGGCCAAAATTTTCTTTGTCTTTTTGGGACACCAGTAAGGGATGGGATGAGCCGATTGGTGAGCAACTGGGAAAAGCATGGGCCGCGATAACCTCCGAATGGAATGGCCCCTCACTAGCTTTTGCACGGCATACCCCCTGTAGCAAAGCCACCCTCCAGCTACACATTTTTTCGGACGCAGGACCGAACTCATTTGCTGCGGCAGTTTATTTGCGAGCTGAGCAGGAAGGCCATGTCCAAACTTCTTTACTTTTTGCCAAGTCGCGCCTGCGTCCCAAAAAGTTCAATAATGATGGCCTAACCATTCCCAAACTTGAACTACTCGGGCTACTCACCGCAATTCGGTCCAAAAATTTTGTAGCTACCCATTTTGACCATTCTTTTGAAAAGGTGTTTTTTGGGGTCGATTCACAAATCGTTTTGTCCTGGTTAGCCAACAATAGCCCTCAACCCATTTTCATTGCCAATCGTTTACTTGAAATAAGGAAAGAGAAAAGTGCATTTTTTCGGTATGTTCGGTCCATGTACAACTCCGCCGACTTGGGCACGAGGGGGGCCTCTCCCAGAGAGCTCAGTAATAGTGACTTGTGGCATTTTGGCCCTGATTGGCTTAAGCTCCCGGAAAGTGAATGGCCGAGAGAGTTTAGAGACATTTCTACCCCCGGAAGAATTAACGGCCCAGGAACCAGAAAAGGCCATCTTATTCACCGCCTTGTTGTTGAGCCACCAGTGGTACCTATGTCCCGACCTACCCTATTGACAAGGTTTGTCATGCGAGAAGATTATAAATTTCATTATTCTTGCAAGCTTATGCAAATGTGAATGAATGAATATGATGACACATTTTAACTAGATTAATGTATGCATTGCAAAGAATATTGGCACATTTCTAATAAGAAGTCAATAAAAATTCAATATCTATCTTCAATATACTTCCCATTATTTTACACAAATTATATCCAACGCAGAAATTGTGTATAAATTAAAGTTTTATTCTTCGTTAAGTCCGAGCTTTGGCTATAAGAGACCTAGTCTTCTAACATCACAGCTCAAATGCAAGAAAAGCAAGGAACATTTTAAATTATTTGAATAAATACTTTTTTTATCAAATTAAGACATAATGATGGTTGGTGGAAAGCTTTTGCTGTTCATTCCCTTATTTCTGATTTTATTCAATAATTGCAATTCAGACATACTGCCTAAAAATCCAAATGGATTCCTTAATAAATGTAGGGAATAATAAATTCATTAACTAAATACTATATTTGGGCAGGGCGGGGGGAGGGGGGACAGGGACATACCTAGGTTTTTGGCTTGGAGGGGGTACCGACAACCTTTTTTTTTTTGCACACGCCCACAACCAAAAATTTTTCGGAGCTGTGGTAGGCACCGCCGAAAAACTTTTTGAAAATATAGCCAAGTTTCTTAAGAAAACTAAGGCTAAATTCGAGGAAATTTAGGCGAAAATGACAATAATAATAAATAACATGGAAAGGATTTGAACCTGAGATAAAAAGTTTCTTGCCGGTCGCACAGACCACTAGGACAAATTGCTAATGGGAAATTTTTAGAATAGTTTAATGAAATTAGTTAATTAAATGTTCAGATTTTCTTTTTTTATTAATTCCTTTCGCCTTAATGGAGAAAAAATTTTTTATCTGGGGGTCTTGGGGGGGGGGGGGGGGGGGGGGGGGGATTTACCCCCCCCCCCCCAACGTTTGTGGGGGGGGGGGGGGGGGGGTG
>JAKKIK010002676.1:0-10281 GCA_024500135.1 Heterodera carotae
TTTTGTTTTTTTGGGTTTGGGGGGGGGGGAGGGGTTTTTTATGGTTTTCCTGTTTTCCCCTCCCCCCCCCCCCCCTCCCCGCCTGGATACGTGCCTGCGTTGAACTCCTGGGTTTTTTTTTAATTCATCAGGAAATAATCAATTTTTAATTCACTTACCACGCATAATTTGCAAAACAATGAATCGTTAAAACAATTTTTTTGGTTATCAATAATCGTACAATTTGCATCAGCACCAAAAAATTGTTTTTTCGTCAATGAATTCGGCATAACACAAGTGGCATCGATGTCCGACTTTGGTGTGAGTGCACCCAACAGATACGAGCCGGTCAACAGCAGTACGGCTTTGGCATTCTGAAACGAATTTAATTTGAAATATTTATTTGAAATTAAATAAAGAATACCCATTTCGCGATAATTGCTTTGAGGTGATCTATGGCTTTATTAATTGATGCTTTTTGTTCGTCTTTTAAGTGCCCATATTCATTTTCCATTAAGAAGTTAGTCAACTTAATTTTAATAAATAATTAAAAAATTTAAATCATTTAATTAATTTACTAATTCTTTTCAAACCGATTGAAAATCCTCCGAATCATTTTCTTTGATAAATTGAATCTCTTGCAAGTTCGATGCAATCCATGGCTCAAAAAAATCATTTGTAATTATCAGTTGTTTTATTTCTTCAAATAATTTTTTGTCTAAAATAATCTTTTAAATTTGTTTCCTATAAATTTATACCCAAAAAATTCTGTTCACGCATCATTTGCCAATGCTTTATGTTCCACTGAACTTTCACTTGATCACATTTACCATCGAATATTGCATTCAGAATGCACATTTGCTTTTCGTTATTACTGTTGGCTAACAAATCAAATGCTAATTAAATTAAAAAAATTTTGAACTTCAGTAATCTAATCTTTAAATTGTAAATAAATTTCTTGAAAATAAGATTTATGCTTTTGGTTTTAAGGTACTTACCGTATTTTCTCTAATAGATGCACCGGGGCGTTTATTTTTCAATACCCCCTTGATGGGGGGGGGCGTCAATTAGAAGGGAGCGTCAAATAGAGGGGGTATCAATATTATTTCGATCGGCAACTTCTTTATTTTAAAAATTTTTTTACCAATGAAATGAACACAAAAAAAGTGAAAATAAAACCGAGAGTCAGGAAACCCGTAAAATCCTAAAGAATTGAACCGAAATTGGTGTTTCAAGTTTAGAATTCGAATCTTTTATTAATTGTGTCCCGACACCTTTTAAGACCAGGTTTAGTTTGGGGGGAAAAATTTGAAAGAGTTTATTTAAAGAATTATCATACTTTTGTATTTTTCACGACCCTCACCCAGTTCTTGGCCCTGAATGGTAATGTTTAAACCAGGGTTAGGTCGGAACCGGATCTAGTCCCGGAATCCCGGCCCCCGGCTTTTCAATCCGGAATCCGATTTTTGCCTGTTTTGAAAGAATAACAAATTTTGCAAATGTTCACTTGTCATTGAAAAAATAAATCGTTTGATCTAACAAATAAGCATGTGTGTAATTCGATGTTTACCTTTTTGGTCTTGCGCCATTAATATTGTGGGGCACATACTTTTACACATGAGCTGTGTCTCAACCTGACTGATCGCACTCTCACTTGCATCGATCGGGGGTCCGATCGATTGGCCATTTAGTGTTTTAGTGATCAGCTTCAAAAGATCAAACAATTCTTTGCGAATACTTTGAACATTGGAAAATCTATCGATCGATTGATCGGCAATAATTTGTTGCCATTTTTGTGTGATTTGTTTGTATTTTGTTTTGGAAGGTGAAAGTTCGAATTTGTTGACAAAATCCATTTTTTCCTTATTTTCAACGGGGAAGAATTGGTCAAAAGCCTCAATTCGGTGCCCAATCTCGTTAATGTAAGTGCCAATCAGTAAAATCCAGCGCTGCTGCACTTTTGGACTGACATAAAACTGTCGGTAGGCATCGCTGAGGAAAGTATCAGACAAAAATTGTTTCAAATTCATATGATCCCCTAAATTTGATTTTTATTTATTCTTGTTTATCTTATATTGGAAAAAATAATATTGTATTTTCTCTAATAGACTTCCTTCGGGTTTTCTATTTTTCAATATACCCCCGAGTGGGTCTTCTATTAGAACATTTCTGAAATGGAGGCGGTCTTTTCAATTACACTAAATCTTTGATGAGAAAATTTTTGAATTACTTCCTCGTCTTACAACAATCCGTTTCAACAAAAACTCTAGCCAAGTCTGAAATCATTAGCTCAGATTTTTATTCCGTTTGATCATAGCTCAGTGGCGGTCTTCAAATGGAGGGGGGGGGGGGGGGGTCTTGAATTTCAATACCACTTAAGGGAACCTTCAAATTGAGGAGGGGTCTTCTATTAGTTAAATATGGTTTTCTCTAAAATTGGATACTTTGCCAAATAGTACAACCTGTTATCATCAGCCAGTGATCCCGCTTTTCTTGCTGTTGCTCATTCGTGTTTTGCTCGTCATTTATTATCGGTGATTTTGTCGTCGAAGTTTTAATTTTATTCATTTCTCTTTCCTCAAAATAATTAGAATATTATTTTTTTATTTTTTTATTTATTATATTTATTATTATTATTAATATTTTTGTTCACTTTTCTGTTCTTTTGTCTTTTTTTCCTCTGTTGCTGAATGCTGCTCATTGGCTGTTCCATCGCTTCAGCGACTGCTTCTTCTCCGTGCGCCGCTTCTTCTGCCGCTGATTTTTCGTTTTCTTCCAAATTTTGCTCATTTTTTTTAGGGGCACTTTTTGATTTGTCATTTGATGATGCCCTTTTTGGCGATTCACTCTTTTCCTGCTGTACAGTGCCGTCATTTGTCGTCATCAATGAATTTTCAACATTTGAATCGACAGCATTTAAAATTGTTTTTTTATTATTATTATTATTGTTCTTCACTTTCTTAGTTCCTTTTTTGTTTGCCTTTATCGGCGTTTTTTGTGCCTTTGTCGTCGTTTTTTGGTCAAAATTCAATTCTTTCAACAATTTTTCAATGTCATCAGCCTGATCTTTTATTTTGCTACTTTCTTCGGAAGTATGCCTCTGTTTCTCCTTTTCTTCCAATTGTCTTCTGATGTTTATTTCGCTTCCATTTGCAATTATTTTTAAAAAACTTTCATTGCAAATTTTTTTCGCATTTTGTTCACCAACCATTTCATTTATCAATGATTTAGGCTCACAAATTAAATTCCTATCTGCAAAATAAATTGACTTGTTTAATGCGATGGATTTTTTTTCACTAATATTGAATATTTTTATAAAAACAAATTTCAATTTATTATTTTCCCAAAAAAAAAATTACTTTCTGTGAAAGTGCGCATAAATTTCTGAGATGTGCAAATCAAATTTTGGATATGATCAAAATGCCGTTGCTGCAGCCAATCGTCGAATTTTGCGTCACTTTCTTCGGCATTTATTCGTTGAGAATTTTGTCTGATTTCGTACCATCCCCGGTCCAAAGTGTTCGATGGCGGTGGCACATCGCTTCCGTTTTGCTTTTCCATCAACCGTTTGGTCTTTTTCGCCTGGGCCTCAACCTTTAGCTTGTCATTTTTGATTTTCGACTTTTCCTCAACAAATGCTTTGGACCGTTGGAGCAAACTTCGAATTTCCACGCGCTTTTTCGCTACTTTTTGTTCAAAATTAGCCTCTTCAATGTCAAAGAGGTGTTCATAGACCATCTCGTAGTACCACCGATTTTGTCTCCATCCAAGCAAAAATCGTGGCATTCTGTTGCCAATGCCAACTGACGACGACGATGATGGCTGGTCGTCGTTGTCGTACATTCTCAAAATGTCATTTTCAAGCCAAATAATCCAAACCGTAAGATCTGCGGCCAATTGTTTTGCTTTGAATGAAGTGTCCGAACGAAGCAATGCGTCAATGTAATGCGATTCCAGCAATGTGCGGTCACAAAAAACTGAAAAATTTGTTCATTGGTCACTGAAAAAATAATTATTGGATATATAACCGATTTAAATAGAAATTAGTTTGGGCAAATATCTATAACCAAATTAACATTTTGGTTACATCCGATTAGATTAGTAAGATCCTTGAAAAAGAATGAGAAATATTTTGTTCCCCATAGATTTCTGTAGTGAACACTCGCGAAAGAAGCTGTCCAAGAATGTCGGGGATCTGGGAAAGTAGAGTCTAGGCCTTTTATTAAAAAAAGGATTTGAAATATAAAATCCCCCCCCCCCCTGGAGTAGAGCCCCCCTGAAATAAAGCCCTGCCTTTTGAGTAAGGTTGAAAAATAGAGCCCCCGGGGGCTTTATTTTAGGAATTACGGTAATTAATTTTGAAAAACTTCCAACAACATGGAAAAGGAAGCATGAATATAAAAAAAAATTTCGGCGGGGGGAGGAGGGGGGGGGGGGATTGGTTTCGTGGGGGAGGGAGAGGGAGCGGGGGAATTGGTCGAATTGGCAAATTTTGCCAAATTCTTCTCTCTTTTGCTGGAGAAGATTTTTTCTATTTCGGAATGTGGGAAATCCCCCCCCCCCCTAAATGTGACCTTGTCATGGATGGTGAAATAGAAAATTTTGATGCGAATTACCTTTTTCGTCCGTATAGCAATGGTCGCCCCGTGTCCAATACAGCTCAATTTCCTTTGGGTACATTAGCAGAAGTTTCCACATTCGGGCGGAAGCTCCGCGAATTAGCTTCAGCTCTTCAGCCCAAAGCTGCAAATATTGGCCGAGAATTTCGCGGTGGCCTCCATTAAACAACGATCTTTGCTTCTCAAACACTGTCTCTTGGCTTAACTCAAATTCACACTCATAAGGCCACCAATTTTCGATGAATTTCAGTTGAAAAATAGTTGCTTAATGTTAAATAATAAACAAAATTGTTATGGTAGTCTAATAATTTCAAAGTATAAATGAAATAATAATATTAATTTTTTTTATTGTCAATTCTTTGTCTACTTTGTGTAACAGCACAAACCCGATATTTTCTAGTACACGATTCGAAACTAGAACCCATTGTTTTTTCAAACCATTGAATGGAATTTAAAAAAAAGTTTTAACCCGAATTGGAAACTTAAAAGCAATTATAATATTCAATTTTTCTCCACTAGTGCAAAAGTTTTTGTCACCCCACCTTAAAAATTTTAGAATTTGTATATGGGGGTTTCGGGGGACGATGATAAATTTATGATGTTATTTTGGCATTTGACCTTATCTAATCATAGACAAGTATAAACTCCTAGATTTTCTCGGTTTTTTTATTTTACAACATACAAAAATTTTTCTATGTCATATAAACATGCTTCCAGCAGGGGTTTTCGAGGTAGCTGACCACGATTTTAGGCATCGAAAACATAGATGTATAAAGGTATAAAAAATGATAGATTCGTTTTTTTTGTGTAAAATACCTTCATTTTTGTTGAATTTTTCTTTTTTTTTCTTAGACACAAAATCAAGCACTGTATAAAACATGCAAAGGCCCTTTGGCGAGTGTAGCAAATCTGCTTGTTCTCCCGAATAGATGACGGCCTGTTTAATGGTGTACAATTTGTTCAACAAATGATTGTCAAATGCCGTTGTCGATTGTTGCAGTTTGACCTCACACTTTTTGGACAGATTCAACATCATCGCAATTGACACCCGACTTTCGTTCTGTCGAGCGCTGGCACTTCCGCTGAGTGTGTTAAATTGTTGCTGGTGAAAGTCGAGTCGCATATGCCAATGCATTTGTTCTATAAATGTGTAACTGTTTTTTTTATTATGTTAAATTTAAATATACAAAATATATTTGTTTTTTATGGTCTTACCAATTTGCAGAATTGCCGGAAAGTTTTGCTCCAAAATGTCCATTTCACTTTTTCCAATCAAATAGTAAAGGCGACCCTTCAATTTTTCTACATTTTCCTTTTGAAAACACACAAAATATTGAAATGCTTCTGATTTTTCGAGCAACAAAGTTAGACAAATTCTAAATAATATCAAATATTAAGAAAAACATTGCAACTGAATTTCCAATGAACAGAAAAAAGTTAGGCACCAACGGGAACTTTTTTCTTTGAAAAATAGTGATTCCTGACGGGAGATGAACGCCATGTTGATTACTAAGCCCAGTTTTAATTTGTCTTAAAAAATTAATAGAGCTTCACAGTGTTCTATTTTCAACCTCTTCAAAAGGGGGCTCTATTTTAGGAGGAGGGGGGGGGGGAGGGAGATTTAATTAAATTGCGTTAAAAAATGTATAAAAATCAGTGCAAATGCTACATATGTATACTGAACCATCAAAAGCTGCACCATTCGAAAATTGCGTGCAATCCAGATTCAGAATCCCTTTGGAAAAAAACCCAATCAATATATGTACCTGTGAAACCTGTTAACAACATCAGTCTCAAATATCTTCTCAATCGCGGCATTGGCATAATGTTGGTGTTCGCATGACTTCTTAATTTCAATGTGTTTGTCGTTGGTGAGGAGCAACAATGACTGATCATCATTCTCTTGCTAAAAAATCCGTAATTAGTATTAATTTGACAATTTAAATTTAACTTACTTTTTTCTTGTCAACTATGTACAATCTGGGAATTACACTTTCCCTAAATTTGACCCAATGTTTCTCCGAATTCATTTCCCTGTTTCGAACTATTCGATGTGCCAACCCTTGAATAAGACATAATTCACGATTTCCGCCATTTGTTCTAAATTGTTCAAACAACAATTCCCACTCCATCTTCAAATTATGCATGAAATTGTTTTTTGTGTCACAATTTTGGCAGAATTCATCACTTTGTTCGGGTTTCGTGTTGACGGCAAACTGTGAAGATGAAAATTAAAAAGCGAATTTTAATGTTCAAAAATTCACCCTATTAATTTTGATGAACTCAAAAGCTTCCTCAATTATATAAGCAAAGTGAAGTGTAAAGATGTTTAAGATGAGCAGTGTCTTCATGATTTCATTATATCCGCTTGATTCTGACACCGGATTTGTCAGATTGGTTAGGTAGGCAGAAAACATTTCGTGCAAAATTACAAATCCTAAAATATTGGTTAGCCCAGCAAAAGCCAAAGCCATTTGGTTAAATAGCTTGCCTTATAAATTAGTATTACGGTCTTAAAATTGGGACCACCTGTGTTAGTTTAATGATAGGTTGTCTTAGAATTGGACCAATTAACTTGGTTTTGAATCATTTTCTTTGGCTTTGGATCACAATATCTTAGGAACTCTTGTGTTAGGCCTAGGAAAGAATTTTCTGATTGGCCGACATTGCGGCGCGAGACACAGCAAGTCTCTGAATGAACTAATTAATCATTCTTGATGTCATTCGAAAATCACTATATTAAACCAAAATCTAAAAATGCTTATGTTTTGGAAAGTCATGGTAAAAGAAAGGCAAAAATCAGATGTTCACAAATTTTCGAACATTTCAAAACAATTTTTCTGTATAGGATTTTCGAAAGAGACTAAGAAAATTAGTTTATTTAATTCTGAGATTTTTGCTTTGTCCCGCGCCATAAATCTCGGAGCTGCAAAGTCGCATCACCAATTGTCTTAGGTTTAAGTCATTTTGTAGATCGCTTTATAAGAAACTTAGTTTCAGGTAAAATAGTTTTGTTGTATATTTTAATAAATTGTAATTACTTAGGGTAGAACATAATTTTTGCTACCTAAATTTTTTTGTCAAAAGAATTATTAATCATGATTCAAAATACCCGTCATTATTATCAGTGCGCGAATATTTGATTTGGGCATGCTTTTAAAAAAATTCAAAAAAATCAGAAAATGGATCGCATGAAGAGAAAGTTGTAATATTTTTGTAAACATAATATTATTCATTAAAACTAAAAAAACACAGCAAAATATCTCAACAAATAAATTTATTATGAATTTTTAAACATAGGAGGAAAAATTTGGGTATCAAAAAGTATGTTCCACCCTAATATTATTTAATAAAATTTGTAAATATTTTTTCCGCCTTTCGTCTTACTTTTTTGTCCATTTCGTGCCTTATCGTTAGCCTCAATTTGTTCAATGGTAATTAGCGTCGTTGGACATTCCTTGAAAGGGCTCTAAACTTATTCATATTGCTCTTTGATTTTCTAAGTTTGTTCAAAATTGTCCAAACCTGGACAACAATATTATCGCCAGCAGATGTACTTTTATAGTGGCCAAAAATAAAAGTTATAGTGAATAAACAAAGCATTGAAATATACAATAATCACTTAAATTGTAAAATACCTAATTGAATGATGAAATATTTATTTTAATTATGTCTATTGGTATGAAAAGTCAATCAAAAATATTTTTTTTTCATCGGAAATATGAATAATGGATTGAGTAAAATTCATTGCTAATTTTAATCAATGAAAATTCAATTATACATATTTACATGCTTAAATACGAAAAATATGAAATTGTTTTCAAGTCGCATTTTTTGAATGTAAAAGAATTTTGACCGATAGGATAAATTTTCGAATAAACGATAATCGATGAATTTTCTTTAATTCATTGGTATCGACTACAAAATTCTGCAAATAAATCGAATTTTTCAAATAAAGCTTTAAAATTATTAATCAAATTCTTTTTAAATTTGTTATTGTGAATTAATGATTTGTTTAAAAATAATAATTTAAAAAGTCATTGAAATACAAATAGCTTTACTTATTTGGTAGTAGGAAAGGATTATTAGTTTTAGTTTTCCCATTCCTCTTGTTCTAGTGGCACAGAAGAAGGTGAAATCGTTTGGGACCTTATTTCAGGTGGGACCATATTTTCCGATTTTTACAAGATGTAAGAAAATTGTGATTCTTTTTTGATCCATTTTCAGTCAAACCCTTGAAATAATTAATTTATTTTGAAAAATACGGTTTTAATTTTATCTGGAATTCGAAAAGTCCATTTTCCTCAAAAAAGGTTCATTTTATTAAGGAAAAGTCCAAATAATTTATTTATTGAAGATTTTATTTTATATTTAAATATGTTGTTAATTTTTTCTTTATGAAATATTTAGCGTTTAGACTATTTTTTATTTGTTATGCTATTTATTCATACTTAAAATTTTATTTGTGTTAACAATTAATTTAGATTATTTTATTAATTACTATTAAATAAATATTTAAATAATTTAGAGGGGGAGCTTTATTTCAGGGGGACTTTTATATTCAAAGTACCTCAAAGGGGGCATTTAATCCAAGCGGGACTCTATTTCGGTGGGGGGGGGGGGGGCTTTAATTTAGGAAGTACGGTTTCGGGGGGAGGACTTTAATTTAGGAAGTACGGTATTCGTGCTTTGGTCTGATGGTTCCACTAGCAAATAAGCGTTGTCAGAAAATTTCGAAAATTTTTATCAACATCAAAAAACAACGGAATCGCGATAAAAAAGGACTCAGATAGTATACATATGTACAGTATGTAGTCTGGGTCGGTCACACTACCACTACACAAATAATTCTCTTAATTAATCGTATCTTATAAATCCTAGAGGCTTTGTTTTGGCTCAAAATTCAATCATTAGGAGTGTAGAAATTTCTCATTTTGCAAGACTTAAAATCCGAGACTCAGGACCGAGCCCCAAAAAACCGTGACTTTTCTCGAGTCGAGACTCTCGAGTGTCACTGTTGCATTGGAAAAGACAATCCCTAAGTTGACTATCAATTGCGAAGTAGGTTTAAAAGAATGTATTGAATGACTGGTTATTGTGCGCTTTATGTTATTATAACAAAGAAAATAACGAATATATGTGATAATTTAAAAATTCAGTTGGTAAAATTGATTTTTCTTGCCTTTCGGAACAATCATAAAGTTTACTGGTCCCGAAAAAAACAATTTTTGATTAAAATTATTTCCAGGGGTGTTTCAGGGCGCTAAGCATAAACCCGGACCTTCTTTGGAAAATCAGACACAACCCGAACATTAATAAAAAAATGAAATTTGCATTGCTTGAGAATTTAGTTATATTGGGGTGTAAAGCATCAGAAAAAAATCTCAATTAAATTGTTCGAATTCGGAATTTGCCAAAAAAAAGGCCGGGTCTCTGTTATACAAACTCTGACTTGGTAAAATAATTTTTTTTAACTGTTGTGTATGTACATATACGTATCCCACATGTGCTCTAACGATTGACGATTGTATAATTGGATAGAGATCCATTCAACATTCTTCGACCTTTCTTCTCTGCATAGTATGTATGGTGCTATGTGATTTCGCCAGTGGTTGATTTCGCCAGTGAGTGATTTCGCCAGTGGGATCTCGCCAGTGGGTGATTTCGCCAGCGAGTGATTTCG
>JAKKIK010002677.1:0-10279 GCA_024500135.1 Heterodera carotae
AAATCGAAAAATGCACCCCTAATAGCCATTTTTGTACATATTTTTGCCAGCTCTCGTCATTTTTTCTGCTGATTTTCCTTAAGAAAAAACGCTTAGGTTCCCAAAATTTTCCCGTCGGCGCCTATCGGCACCGCCGGACCTCACTTTTACAGGGTTTTCCTTAGAAAACGCATTTAAATTTTCCAAATTTTTTGGCCGCCTCTCTCACTTCCTGGATGCTAGCAAAATATTTTGAATAAATTTTTGAAATAATTGCCCATTTTAATTGCAAATATTTTCCGTGCTATTATAGTAAATATTTTTGTGAAGATTAACTCAGTTTAGCGATGCATTCAAATCATTAATTGGGTAATTTGAAACTTTTATACATTGATTTATTTTTTAAACAAATAAATTTTTGGGTTCAGATGGCTTCGGACCGAGTTGAATCTGATCTATAACGATTTGTCTCGTCGAGAGCTGTCGATTGATACCAAATTTGCTAGGAAATGAATGTGTTTGGGCTGGTTTTTGGTCTTTTTTCTTACCCATTTTCACGCCTTTTAACCTTTAAAGGCAGAGCGAAAAAGATTTTTTGGTTGTTCTATCGTTTTTAGCACCTGATAAAATGCAAAAATGCAAACGACTGGCATTTTGAGGCAGCGTCTGGCACCAATTGACGGAATACAAAATATGGTTAAAAATTTGTGCACCTTTTTTCTTCAGGGATTTGTTGCCGGCGAGACGGATGAGCGAATGGACAAATATTGGAATTTGTTTTGCATGAATTATTTGGCTTCATTACAATGTGATGAGCCAACAATTAGCATTTTGGAAAAATTAAACATTGCGCAATTGGACAAATGTGCCTAATGAGGAATTAATGTTTATATGATGCACCCGATATTGAACGAACATTGCCAAATATGGGGTTTAAAACATATGGACACCAAAACTGAGTACGGAATACGATTCTGAAATGTGATTAAAAAGTGAGGAATAGAATATCCGGTGCCTGGGAAAGTCAGATAAGAATTTGGAAATTGGACCGAGACCCTTAAAAAATGATGAATGGAACCAAAATTATGCCCAAATTGGGAAAAAGATTGGAGTTCATTTAACAACAATTAAAAGATGGAAGAACAAATTGGGCTTAAGCGAAAAACGGATTAAGGAAGAACAAAAGAAAAAACTCCGATTTTGAGTGGTAATTTTTGAAAATAAATATTTTTTGAAGCGATTACATATGCAAAATCTTAATAAGACTCGCAAAAATATTCAAAAAATTTTCCCCGGCGGTGCATAAAGCACCGCCGGATCAATTCCTCTTAACGATTTCTGCTTTTTGGTCTTATTCTGTGTCTTATTTTTGTGAGCCCAAAGAAAATTCCATTTTTTGGCTTCAAAAATCTTTCAATTTCTGCCTTTAAAAATGAAAATAAGACGTGAAAAGGACCAAATTCTGTTAACAAATTTACCTAATTTTTGCAAAATTTTTCCCGGCGGCGCCTATCGGCAGCGCCTCCCCCTCCACCCAAAGAAACTTTGATTTTTTGTTTTAAAGTCAGAAAAAATTGCTCAAAATGATTATGTGTAATCTAAAAATATGGTATTTAATTTGGTCTTTTAATATAAAATTTGTTCCATTGTTTATTCATTGTTTTTTGGCCGCTTTACGGATCTGTTCGTCATTATATTCTCCAATTCAAATGCTAAAAATATAAAATTATTTTGTTCACATAAAAATGGCAAATTTGGAAATTTTAAATTTGCTGGAATCAATACGAGCAAAATGTCAATCAATATCACAGCTAGCCTACGATTTTGTCGTAAAATGCATATTTTAAAGACTGAGCTAACAAATATTTAATGTAAATTATAAAATGGCATAATGCTATAACCAAATACAATATAATTGATTACTAAATTGATTAATTGAGCAAATAGTAATAATTTTTCAATTGTATTAAGCGTTGAAGCACTGCTTTTTTTTCACTCGTCCAATGCTTCAAATAAAATAAATTATTAGTGGTTGTGAATTGAGACAATATTTACGAAAAAACAGGACCTTTGGGTTTAAAAAAATCATGGGGGACTCGGACCCGCTCAATTTGTCCATTCTTTTTAAATAAAAAATTGGCATTTTAATTAATTGGGAGGCGCCATATAAAGAACGAAATTACAACAACCAAAAACCCTCCGAATAGCTAATGTTTTCCATTTTTAATTTATTTTTTTTCGTTCGTTTTTCTAAAACAGAATTTTTATGTCCAATTTTCCAGTGTCCAATTTATCTTCGGTGCCCAAATTTCCGTTGATGTCCATTTTTCTGGTTGTCCAAAAATCTGGACACCACAGCCCGGCGTGACGCGTCAGTCTTGACCTGACTCGAATGGCATGATCCTTTTAAGTGCGCAAGAAATTAGCTTTTACCCAAACAAGAAAACCCGTTACAATTATTAATGATACATATTATATTTATTGTAAATTTAATTTTTTTATAAAAAACCAAGATAATGAGACTAATAATTTTTGTGGCAATCATTGTGCTACATACAATTGATCAGGCGGAATTGGGCAAAATAAAACAGAACAAAACATTTGATCAAATCTTTGGCCATGGATGGGACAAAAACGTGCAAAATGGACAAGAACAAAATGATCAAACGACGTACCAAGTGTCAAATTGGCATGAAAAGTTGCGACAACAATTTGTCGGAATGTTTGAGGAAAATTGGGACGACGGTGAAGATGATGAGCAAAATGAAACGGCACCAAATGGTAAAGATCAGACTGCGGCGGTAGAACTGCGACAGTTGGCAAATGGTGATCAAAATGAAAGGGACGATCAGCTAAAAAGGCAAACTGTCCATAAATTTTATGCTATAAAACAAAAAATAAAGCAAAAAGGAAAATATTCGACTGAACACCGGATTAAACTCGAATGTTTAATAGCAAAAAGATTGGGAGTTAATCGTGTTAAAATTTATGAATGGATTAAAGCATTTGGCATGAGTCAAAGACTGAGTGTTAATTGTAGTAATTCGACTAAAATTGCATTGATTGAACAATTTGATGCAATGAAAAACGAATATAAGCAAAAAAGGAAATATACAGAAAAGGAATGGAAACAAAATTATGCCGAAATTGGGAAGAAGCTTGGAGTCAGTGAATCAACAATTAAAAAATGGAAGAAAAAATTGGGATTAAGCGATAAACGGATTACGAAGGAACAAAAATTGGAAAAGATGAAGCAATATTGGGAAATGAAACGGAAGAATCCAAAGAAAAGTGACAAAGAAATTGCTGACATTTTGAAAATTAATGTAAGAACACTAAGAACATGGAAAACCGTTTTTGGGGAATAGATCTTTGCTAAGATTTAATTGTACGTTCTCTGAATGGTGATAATTGATGATTCTGACATTGTTCTATGTAATATTTTTACAATTATTCTTTTTTTTTGTAAGCTATGATAAATTGGGGTATCTTATGAAAGAAGTTCGGTTAAAAGCCAAATTTAGGAAAAATTCTTTGAGATAATAAAGCTGATTATCATTAAATAGATTGAAAATCTAAGCTTTCAGAGTATGGGCGAGGTGTTAAGTTTGATGATGCATATTAACAATTAAATGCAAATAAAAATTGTTAAATAAATATACAAAAGCATTCAACTCTGAGCAAGTGGCAAGATAAATAATTAATTTTATTGCCTCTTTTCACATCTATTTTAGCCTATCTGAATTTATGAAAGTTCTCCTGAAAGGAATTGAGAACTTAGAAACCAACAAAATTTAATTACACTAATAAAAAAGGTTATATATTAAACTAATTTACAATTAAGTTGATGATTAAAATGACCCAGGAAACTACAATTCAAAAAAAATATGTAAATATACGAACAGATTGGCAACCGAAATTAAACATATGAATGATTTGGCTTACTAATTTTTAGTCGAAAATGTTCGCAATATTATGGGGTGTGATCTTATAACATGAAAGTACCCAAAATCTTTATGGAACCATCTCTTTTATTTAAACAAGAAAATTAATGAAAGTGAAAAAAGTGAAGTAAATCCGCCTCTTTTTTGGCGCCTTCGCCCCCAACCAAAAAGTGCACGTCCGTGCCATTGTCCACGCTCAACAACAGTTTCATACGATCGGACAATGCTTCAGGTTTCGTTGACATGCCGCCAAAATTTGTTGGTTTTAAATGTTTAAAAATCGAGAATTGCTAAAAAAGAAATGAATCTTTGGAGTCCAGCAAATTCATTTTTGATGGTCCTATTTTTGTTTACGAACAGTAAGTTTGACCCAAATAGTGAACATAAATGTGTGAATAGAAATAGAGAGAGAAAGAGAGAGAGAGAGAGAGAACGTATATAGAGAGATGAAGAAATAGAGAGAGAAAGAGAGAGAGAGAGAGAGAGAGAACGTATATAGAGAGATGAAGAAAGAGAGTGTGATAGAGAGAGAAAGAGAGAAATAGGGCTACCGGTCAAAATACCTAATGGTCATAATACCTAATGGTCAAAATACCTAATGGACATAATACCTAATAGGCCAAAATACCTAATGGAAAAAATACTTAATACTCAAATCAATTTTGGAAGGCCCCTCTATCCCTTTGAAAGCTTTGAATAAGCAGAATCTAAGCAATTAAACAGTGTTTACTTTATTTAAGTTGCGAATAAGTCTTTAACTTTAATTTTATTTGTTTGATTTTATCTTTTTGAGTTGTTTATCGCCTAACTTCTGCTTATTAAAATTTTCTAAGAACTTTGGGCCTTCGAATACTCCAAGTAAGTGGAAATGGGTTTAGAATTCTGAAATTTTAAATTTTTCTTCATGGTATTATGACCGTTTCTAGCTTATTAGGTATTTTGACCGTTTTTGGCTTATTAGGTAATATGTCCATTAGGTTTTTTGACCGTTAGGTATTTGACCGTTTCTGGCTTATTAGGTATTTTGACCTAGCGCCAGAAATAGAATAGAGAGCGAGAGAAATTGAGTGGATAGTCAGAGAGAGAGAGCCATCAAAAAGCCCTTCGGATTTTGTCAAGTAAATTGCCCAAAAATTGCATAAAGGCGGCAAAATTTTTCAGCATTTTTTGCGCTGATATACAGTAAAGCACGTGGTGGGAAATACGGTGCCGATAGGCGCTGAGGGAAATTTTTTCCCAATTTAATTGAATTTTTTTAAGAGAATTTGTCCGAAGATGGGCAATAAATTGGTGCTAGGTCGTTTCGTAAATTCCGCCACTATGGGCGTTTCGTAAATCCGCCACTTTTTGCAAGTTTTTGGGCTATAATGAACTATAACTTTTTTATTACTTTACCAATTTTAATGATCTTGGTATCATTAGAAAGCTAAAGGTGTTTAGAAGCAATGCTTAAGCAGAAGCTAAGCGATTAATTGACTCTAGAAAAAGTTATGCACAAAATATGACTTTTTGGCAGTTTAAAAACCGTAACTTTTTTAGAGTGGATTAATCGCTTAAAGCATTGCTTCTAAACATCTTTAGCTTTATAATGATACCAAATTCAAAAGTTATAGTCAGCCCAAAAACTTGTAAAAAGTTTACGAAACGACCCAGCACGCAATAAATTATCATAATTTTATAAAAATCTTATAAGTTGCTGCTGATTTTTTATTATTTACTTGGCATCAAAAACATTTTCAACAAGAGAATTAAAACCACACTAAATATAGAAGCAGAAACTAAAACACAGACCAATTGGTCATCATGAAATTATTTTGTTCGACGAAATTATGATAAAAATCCCATTTCTCTCCTTCTCTCCTCAATTTTGTTACTCTGATCTCCATTCTTACCAGTGCATAATTGGAAATCCCGGGTTTTTCGGCTTAAAAACCCGGGAGCGGGACCGGGATTTCAAGATGGTGGCCGTGCGAGATCCCGCCCGGGATCCCGGCCAAAAATCACGTCCTGGTTTAACTCCCGGTCAATCAAAAACCCGGGATCCGGGACCGGGAAAATCCCGGCCGGACACTAGTGTGGATACTGAGAGAGGGACAGAGATATAGTAGCGGATAGAAAGAAAGAGAATGTGGGTCATAGATCAATGTCGTCTCAGCAAAAATAGTATTTACAAAATATTTAGAATATTTGTTTTAGGGGCTGGGCCTACCAAGTATAACTACTGTAATTGGGTGCAACATATATATTATACATATATTAGCGGGATCTGTAGTCCAAAAACTTACAAATGAAATAGACAAAAACTCTGACACATTTTTTTAACTTTCTGAAATATCTAAACGCTTAAAATAGCATTTCTGCACCCAAACAGTTGATAGCTTCAGAATGATATCAAATTGTAGATTTTATTGACTTAGAAAAAAGTTATACACCAAAAAAACGTCGAACTTGCCAAGCCGAAACGGCCACACTGAACTAAGCCATTCCGAGCTGATCAGTACCAGAAATTTGCCAGAACTCGGTTTTGGCACGACCCCGGGGTACTGGTATTTGACCCCGGTAAAACACGACCAAATAGTTTAATTTTTTCCCCATTATTTTCCCATTTTGTCCTATTTTTAGCATTTTTTTTTGTGGTTTTTAGCCAAAATCCGCATTCTAGTAATCATACTATTTGAGACAGATTTGTTCAGAAATAAAATGAATTTTTTTTATTTAGTCGTTTTGACCTCTTTTTAAACGCCTCGGTAAATCTCAATTTGGTTAACCCATTCCGGGGTTTCGGTTTTCGGAAAAAATCCCGGTCCGAACCAAGCAAAGACAAACAAGTAATGGTCAAAAAAAATTTTGTATTTGTAAAACAACAACAACAACAATAGGAAAAAAAAATGAAAGAAACCCAAAAAAGGGTCAACAAAAATTAAAAAAAATTGTTGCTGATCACCAAGCGGCGCGACTAAAATGCCCCCACTCCGGTTCATTCCCGAACTGCAACCGCGGCGCTGGCCGAGTTTCTGCCCGGCGTTTGGCGACGAAATGCATCGGATAAAGCGTCGGCAGAGCGCGGTCCGGATGCAAATGATACAGATAAACGCTGATCAGCTCATCTTTTGTCAACACACCGGAAGGAACTGTCCGGGAAAATGACTGACAAAAATGAAAGGTCTAAGCCACTAATTCGGCGTCTCCCCCTTTTTGCGGTGCTGAATTGTTTTCAAGCAAAAACTTTCTTAATTGAACAAAGCGCCATCAAATTATGATATAAAAATGCAAATTTTAAAAGCGGCAAACTTTTGGTTTTTTGCAATAGCCCTTTTGTAAGCTTGTGCCTAATCATTTAATAACAATGTTAAGTTTCGATTGGTATCAATTAAGTACTTTTTTCAGTATCCTTGCGGTTCGGGAGGTGGAGGGGGAGGGAGGGAGACGATTCGGAGGTGCTCCGTACCAATATATTTCGAAAATGCATCGTGCGGAATGACCGGAAAACGAATTTTGTACAGTGCCGAGCCGAGAACGGCACGACGATTCTCCGCCGAACACTCCGTGCCATTTTGCCGGCATTGCGCGTCTGCCCATCGAAGTGCCTGATCGATAATGAAATAATTAGACAAATAAAATTAATATAATTTAAAAAAATATATGGTACTTTTCTGTTATGGTACACCCCCCGAAATTTTTTTTTAAATATTTTTTTATAGGCTTATTTTTAGCGCTGATAACGAATCCAGCAATTTTTCTTTACGTGAGATACGTGAAGCACACCTATCGTCAATGTGATTGCGGTTTTTAAATGCGACTAGCAACTATACAGAAACATGGAAAGGAAGCACTTATTTGGCGCTCAAAAAACTGCAAAAAATCTAAGGGGGACCCATCGGCGAATGATCGACACGTACCACTCGGAATTTCTATGGCGCAGCGAAGTGAAAGACATGGATTGGATGAATTTGAATTGCTGTTGGAACTAATTGCGAAATTTATGCCACCAAAATAATATTTTTTTCTTTTTCACGTTTTATCACGTAATATCTCACGTATCTCACGTAAAAGACGTCGGACCAAAAAAAAATTGCTGGTTCCGTTATCAGCGCTAAAAATAAGCCTAGAAAAAAATATTAAAAAAAATTTTTTTGGGGGTGTACCATAACAGAAAAGTACCAAATATATTTAACGTTTTGGTGAATTATGAGAAATTCTTTACAAAATTATGAATTTTTTGAAAATAAAAGGCAGCACCCCCTAAAGATCGGCGGCCTTCTCGATAAAAAAAATCAACCCTGGAATCGATTATTTCTTGATCAAAAGTCAAAAAAAATATCCAAAAAGTAGAATTTTTCAACCCAAAATTCAAAATTGCTATTTCTAAAATTAAACCCGTTATATTTTTCGAGAAAAAAATTGCTGTTAAATAAAAAATTTAGCCTTAAAAAAATCTTAAAAAATTCACTTATTTTTTTTATATGTACCGTATTTTCTCTAATTGCCCCCTCCATTTGAAGGCCCCCCTCCATCTGAAGGCCCCCTAGACGACGATTAAAAAACAGAAAGCCCCTCTCCATTTGAAGGCCCACAGAGATAAAGGCAAAAACCCCAAATTCGGACCTCAAAAACCCTTATATGTTAGGTAAAATTTTTGCTAAGGCTTTGGGTTTGAAGAAAAAAATAATGGATTTTTGAGTGACCTTTCATTGGAATTATAGATAAAGTTTATGAAATAAAAAATCGATCGGAAAATAGAATGCCCCCCTACATTTGAAGGCCCCCCTAGAAGGGGATTGAAAAATAGAAGGCTTGGGCCTTCAATTAGAGAAAATACGGCATCTACTTTGTGCTTTTTAATGCCTATTTGGTGATTTTTGTTGCCTAAAACCGAAGCCATCTGAATTTTGGCCAACTGAGTCCCAGTGAAAAGTGCTTTTCAGTACCAATGATCAAAACAGCAGTCAAGGACAATGAAATGACAGAATTACACGCAAAAAGGAGCATGCGAAGACGGAGCAAGTCGCGGGCGCCAGAGCGAGCGAAGGGTTGCGAGCGCCTGGTTAATGTCGGGCGGCCGAAGGCCCGATATCAGGCGCGAGCAACCCGAAGCGAGCGAGCGGCGCCCCATCTACTGACCGCCATAGTCGAGTGTGCGCTGGTTTTTAGCGCAATAACTTGTAATTGGTTACAAGTAATGTGTTTCTTGGTTTTTCTGCTGTTTTGATCATTGGTACTGAAGTGTTCACTTTTCACTGGGACTCAGTTGGCCAGAGTTCAGATGGCTTCGGTTCGAGTTGATTCTGATCTAGATCGATTTGTCTCATCGAGAGCTGTCGATTGATACCAAATTTGCCATGAATTGAATGTGGTTTGGCTAGTTTTAGATCATTTCTTACTCATTTTTCACGACTTTAAACCGGTTCAAAAACCGGTTTAAAATGGTTTCCGCGCAAAATTTTGATTGTTCTATCGTTTTTAGCACCTAAGGAAACCTATAAAAGTGGTTTTAGGTTATTTAGAGTCTGGGACCTATAACCGATATCTACCGTTAAATAATTTGAAATTAATATACTGAAGATTACAGCATCCCAAATCGAAGTCTCAGATTCGATGATCGAGCTATCACGGTCAAAAATCTCGCAGAGCAAGCGCTGATCAATTTGCAAAAAAGCCATCGATTGAATCAAAGCGGCGGAATGCACGTCAATGTAAGTCAAACATCGGGCAGCAAATTCCCAAAAAAAAAAATAAATGCATTTAAAATTATAATTTTTTGCAATTCACCGCACTTTTTCTTCAAGAAAGCGTGCCTGGGTTAGAGCAAGAAAAACATTGCGCAGTTTTGGCATGGGAAATGCCAAACATACTTTGATCAGTCCAGTGATCAGATATTTTTTCGCTAAAAATCTTCACATGATTAAATTTTTGGCTCTATTGAACTTTATGAGTCCAATCAGAGTTTATGAGTCAATTTTTTAAATAAAGACTAGCCATTTATATATACGAAGAAAAAAAGTTGGGGCCGTTTTTGAGCAAAAATCGGATTCCTTTAACCCGTCTAAAAGTGTGATTTTGTATCTAGATGTTCTGCTATTAGCCATTTGGGTAATAGTAGAGCTGGTCCCCCCCTTTTTCGAAAAAAAAATTTTCAAGTTTTAAAAGTCATAAAAACAAGTTTCCAGAGGGTTTTAGGGTCGCTGAGCCCGAATCCGACATCCATTTCACCTAATTCCGAACCCCGGACCCGAATTCGAATCAAAAGTCGAAAATTCAAATAAAAATTTTTAATAGATTTTGTCTCAAATTACTTAAAATGAGTGAAATTGTTCCTAATGGTGTTGCTTTCGTGTTTTAGAAGTAATTCGTACGTT
>JAKKIK010002678.1:0-10277 GCA_024500135.1 Heterodera carotae
AAAAATAATAAAGATTTGATCTTAATAATTTTATTTTTTATCTTTTGTCATTTTCAATTCCACTACTTTACAAAAAATTATCAAAAAAATGCAGAAAAACAGCCGATTAACGATAAAAAATTTTCGAATTATCACTGCTAAAAACCCAAAATTATCCCATTATTTCCAGGGAAGGGAAGGTTCCCTCATTTCATGCTTTCGAGGGAAGGTTCCCTCATTTCATGCTTTCGAGAGAACTACAGTACTTTTCCCCTAATTTCTTTTACTACGGGAATTTCCTGAAAATCAGGGGAATTCTCCCTGGTAAATTTCCCGGGAAATTTTCGCTTCTTTTACTACGGGCTCAGGGGTGGTCACGGATAATGAAGATTCGAGGACGGATACGGATTAACTCCTGAAACGGACAAATACACGCATATTCGAAATCAGTTAGAAAAAATCGTTCGTCTTTCGTATCCTAAAGCCACTGCTATAATTAACTCAAGTCTGTCCCTATAATAGAGCCCCCTTCCTTTTTGAGGAAGTTGAAAAACCCGGCAAAAATTTTCAAAAACCCAGCAAAAAACCCGGCAATTTTTTTAGGCCAATTATTCACTGTAAAAAAGGTCAAAAACATTTTTTATTTATCACCACTTTTCACCTGTTTAAGCAAATTTGGCTTTGAAAGAAAGTAATTGTGAGCATTTAATTGAATTTTATGAAATAAGTGAGTTCAAACTGAATTCAATTTTGGTGCTTCAAAACCAAAAACCAAATTTTTGGGTGTGGGAAGGAGCGGTGGTGCCGATAGGCGCCGCCGTGAAAATTTTTTGAAAAAATTAACTAAATTTGTTTAGAGAAATTGATCCAATTTCTCGTATTTTTTGTCTTATTTTCAGTTGAGACATAATTTTTGGCGAACCTTTGGCGGTGCCGATAGGCGCCGCCGGAAATATTTGAGAATATTTTTGGGCTTGTTATTGGGGTGTAAAATAAGTTTTTGCATAGTAACTGTAAAGGCTGATCAAAAATGGCTGAGGGAGCCGAAAATGTGGGAGCAAAAGCAACAGGGGCCAAATTGAAGAAAATGGCCCCAAAACAACAGTCAACCCTCCAGCGGTGGATGTGGTCTAGTGGCTACGACAACGGATCCACGTTAGGGGCCCCGAGCGGCGGTTCAAAAAGGAGGAAGAATTGAAGCAAAAACTGGCAGGAAAGCAGTGGAGGGACAAAATGGAAATGAACTACCCAAAAAGGACGAAAAGGAAAAATGGTACCCAAAGAAAAATGTGAATTGGGATGCATCGTTCAAAAAAAAAAAAATAATAAATAAAAAATAAATAAAATAATAAATAAAAATAATCATAATATTTTGGCATTCTTTTAAATTTTTGAACAATTCCCTACCCAAAATAAATTGCCCCTCAAAAAATTTGTTCACCTTTTGGCACCAATTGCCCGTTCAAATTTTGATGTCTCACACTCTCATCCCATTCTCCCTCCATTATTCCCATTATCTCTCTCTCTCTCTCAATCTCATCTATTCTCGCCGCCTCAAAATGAACTCACCGATCACTTCGTTGGCAGCCTTAATCACAGTGGAGAACAACAGCAGCGACAACATCCAAAGTGCCATAATTTGTGTGACGACGGCAATTCCTATATATTTCCTATAATATATATATTTAAAACAATATATTAAAATGTGAAGGCTAATTTCGGACAAAAAATGGAAAGTGAACTGCATTTGAAGACAGGAAGAGAAACGGAATTTTTGGAGGATGAATGAACGAACAGAATGTGGAGAATTCTCATCAATTGACCTATAATATTCAAATTGCCGTCGTCGCCCCCCCCCCCCCCATTTTACTGCAGGTGTTTGCCGGACGAAGCCAATGTTCACCCTCCACACTTTCTCTCATCGTCTCTCCTTTCTTTTCTCTCTATGTCTCTCTTGCACTCATGTATGTTGGCACACTCCAATCAATTCACTGACCTATGAGTGTCTCATCTTATATGACACTGTTTCTTCGCCTCCCACTTTCCCTTTTTTCCATTGTCAATTTTTGCCGAGGGCGGCAAATGCCCAGAGGAGGGGAATGTTATGAGTGATCAGCTAAAGGAGGAGTGTTTGTGTGTCCAAACCCTGGGAGGGGACCGAACTCCCTCCCCAGAAATGGGTGAAGGGGTCCAACGGTCCCCAGACAATCCCGCATGAAAGTAACCAAAAATTTTATTTGAAAAATTCTAACTAATGAACCAATATAGCAATATTAGCCAAACTTTGCCTGGTTATCCTTCATTATTTTCTCTATCTATCCAATATAATTAGTCCAAAAAATTTAAATTCTTTTAAGTTATATTATAATGTATGATACCTGTACTGTTAAAAATAGTCACTTTTCAAGGAAGTCTTACTAAATTATCTTTAATTCAATTATTGAATTCAAGTGTTTTGGTAATAAAGAAGAGTATAATGAATATCAGGAATTAAAAAATTATTTTTAATTGAACTCAGTCAAATTAATAAAAAGTAGTTCTAACTAGAGATGCTCGAGAGTCTCGGTCTCGAGTCGAGAAATTTCTCGGTTTTTTGGGGTCTCGGTCTCGATCTCGGGTTTTTAGTCTCGGAAAACGAGACTTTTTTTGCACCCCTAATGATTGGGTTTTTGTGCCAAAATACTAGTTTATAATTTTAAATTTTGTTGTCAATAAAAAAATTGGTTGAAAATTAACGCCAATTTTTACTTGAAATATCAAAAAATTTCCTATTCAAAAGTCTTTTTACATTATGTCTACTTTAAATTGTTTGATAACCGAATGGTTAGTGTGACCGTTTGGCACAGCGTTAATTCTAAGTTCTATTCCTTTACACTGCAACCTTTTTTTCACAAAAAAATCTATAGTTTTTTTTGCTAAATTTTCTCAATAAGACCCGATTTTTTTCAAATCTTAAACCACCCCGACCTGGGGCCTATAATTTTAATTGAAACGCGCATATTATTATTTTTACGCCAAATCGCAGATATGACGGAAAATGAAATAGGCCCCTGGGTCCCATTCCCGACCGTCCTATTACCTACCCCACGACGTGATTTACGTGCATCTGCGCAAAAATCAAATTTGCAAGGAAAATTTTGCCATCTTTATGCAATTTTGGGCAAAATTTGCTTAACAAATTTGCTTTAAATTGGCAAAATTTTCCTGCCGGCGCCTATCGGCACCACCAGGGCCCCCTACCATCCAAAAATAAATTGCTGTCAATGAATTAAAAAGCCAAAAATATGCAATTTGCTGAAGTCTTTCTGGTCAGACTTTTCATTTTTTTTGTCAAAACTACATGAACCTCCAGAATACATGTGTTCGGTTACGAGGAAAGAATGAAAATAAAGTCATTTTACAAACCGAATTGGTCTTTTTTAACTTTTTTTTTTGTCAATACGGAGTTTTTTTTCTTTTAAAATTCATTTTTAAAAAGGGTTAAAAACAGAAAAAAACGACTAGCAGACAACCCAATAGTATATTATAAAGCTAAAAATATGAATTTTTAGTGTCACCATTATTATTATTTTTTTTGAAAACCACCAGAACATGTTCGGTTTCGAGGAAGAAATGAAAATTAAGTAATTTTAAACCGAACTGGCATTTTTTTAACTTTTTTTGTCAATGCGGAGAATTTTTTTCGGTTTTTTCACTAAAAAGTCTCGGTTCTCGAGTCGAGAAATTTCTCGGTTTTTTTGGGGTCTCGGTCTCGAGTCTCGGTACCAAGTCTCGGTCTCGGTCTCGAGTCTCGGTGTCAAGTCTCGGTCTCGGTTCTCGAGTCTCGGAAAATTTTGGGTCTCGAGCATCTCTAGTTCTAACTATCTATACCATTTTTAGATTTTTTTACAAATCTATCTTTGAGTTAAAATTGATAAAAAAATTTTAATCAAATGTTCATTTTGAGTTGTTACATTTGAAAAATCATAATAAGAAGGGTTCTTAATTTTTTGGACTAATTATATAATGGATAGATAGAGAAAATAATGAAGGATAACCAGGCATTTGGCTAATATTGCTTTATTGGTTCATTAGTTAGAATTTTTCAAATAAAATTTTTGGTTACTATGCAAAGACTTATTTTATACCCCAATAAGAAAATTTGTCACAAAAACAGCGCATAAAACTATAATAAATTTCAATTAAATTTTGAAGGAGACTATTTCCACTCCAAAAATATTTTTTTTAATCGAAAAGATTTGAGAAATTTAAAAAAATTTAGGTATTTCCCTGCATAAAAAATTAAATAAATATCATTTTACAAAACGAGAGATTCGAACCCACAGCAGACATACCAGTAAAGCATACAACATAAACCACTCGGCCATTGGAAGTCGATTCAATCGGCGTAATTATGATATAAATTAAAGTTCCTTCTTTTCTCAACATTTTCTCAAATCTCCATGAAGAATTCTTTTAATCAGAACTGAAAATTCTTCATTTCCTTAACACTGCTGCCCCATAAATCAATCTTTAGGGGTGTAAAAAGGTCCCGAAAACCGGGACTAAAACACCGTGACTCGGGACCGGGACCAAAAAAAACCCGGGAAAATCCCGGGTTTCGGGACTCCCGAACAACACTGCCACATTCCCCCCCTCCCTTCCTTTTTATGGTCCAAAAACAAAAATTATCGACCATTCGCCGCGAATGTCCTTCCAACGGCTTGCTGCTGGGGATGGGTGCCACCAACTGCGACCCCTCGGGGGCGGGTGCCATTGCTGACCACCGGATGACACCAACTGCGACCCCTCAGGGTCGAGTGCTGCTGCTGACCACCTGGTGCCACCATTTGCTACCCCTCGGGGGGGGGGGGGGAGGGGGGGAGAGTGCCGTTGCTCACCATCCGCGCAGTGGTAAGAGTACATTGAATCAATAAGCACACACACACTCACTCACTCACTTCGTGTAATGTCAACTAGGCTCATCCGCCGTTTGCGCGACAGAAAGATCCTACGCCTCCTCTCATCCCCCATTGAAACAGCAGAGCATATACCGTATTTCCTCTATTAGACGCCCCTCCCCCCCCCCAAAAAAAAAATTTTGAAATACGCGATTTGTAATTTATTTTTGGACGTGTTTTAGTTCTTCCTTAGCTTAGTGGTTAGTGCTAAGAATCCAATTGGACTTGCTCGGTTTGGGTCCCCTTTCTAGTGCAATTTCTTTATCTTCTTTTTGACGAGAGTTCATTTGTAGGGCTGGCAAGTTTAAGTAAATACCTTATTTTTTCATATCGAAAAATAATGCCCCTCTAAGAATCGATTTTCAATTTAAAAAGTGCACCCCTAATGGCCAATTTAGTATAAATTTTTGCCAGCATAAGTCATTTGTTTTTGCTAATTTCCTTAAGAAAAGACGCTTAAATTTTCAAAATTTTCCCATGTCTAAAAAAATGATAAACAATTACCGGATTTACGGAAAACTCGAGCAAGAACAATCTTTTAAGAATTACAATATTTAGAAAAAATTTAGCTTTATGTTTCGGTTCCGGTTTATCGGGTTTTTTTTTTTTGCTTTCGTTTTTCTGGTCTGGTTTTCGGTTTTGGTTTTCGGGTAATCCTATATTGGAAATTAATTAATTTTTAATTATTTTAAATTTTAATTACCGGCTCTTTTTCGTCAATGAAAAAAGCACCATTTTCATGGTAAAATGCAATTTTTGTGTTCATTTTTGTTATTGGATAACATATTGTCATTGAGAAAACCAGCATCATCAACACCATAACCCAAAACATTATTTGCCATATCTTATTGAAGAATTAAAATTCAAATATTATTTCAAATTTAAAAAAGAGTTGCGCCTTGATCCTGCGGGGACAAGAATGTCGGGGATCGAGCCCCGAGGTCAGGACGAGCTAATTTAGATTTAGAGCAAGAAAATATCAGTGTTGTTCGGGACCAAGAATTTTTCGAACGCGGGACCGGGACTAGACAATGGATATTTGAGTGATCATTCGTTAGAATTATAAAGCAATTTATGAATTAAAGAGTTTACTGGTTGAAATATAGACGCCCCCCCCCCCCCCTCCATTTGACGCCCCCCTTCTAAATGACGCCCCCCTCGAGGAGGTATTGAAAAATAGACGCCCCAGGGCGTCTATTAGAGCAAATACGGTATATATTATATATTGCTTCCATTTTTTTTTGTACATAACCGTAACGGGCAGACAATTTGACCATTTGAATTTTAATTCCATATACAATATTTGTTTAATTATTCGGTGCCATGGGAACAGGCCAAGAACTGTTTTTATGTATTTTCTTTATTGAGGGGGAGAGACCTCCAACCTCTGAGGTGTCCCCGACACTATGCCAAACTTCTGGGGGGGGGGGGGGTTCTACTAGAGGAAAATATTTTTTTTTCAATAAATTTTTTTAAATACTTTAGCCAGCTGTAAAATGGAAATAAAATATATTTTCATTATTTTTATATTAAAATCTGAAATTGACGACAAATTTTTGAGCATTACCGTATTCCTTAAAATAAACCCATGGGGTTCTATTTTAACTGCTACAAAACGTGGAGCATTATTTCAGTGGGCCTCTTTCTAAAAAAAATGCTACAGGGGACGGGCCAAGAGCTGAACGCGTGTGCCGAGTGCGGCTTTACCAGCCGAGACTGGGCACAATTCGCGCGTCATGTGGAGCGGCACGAAAGCGGTGGCGGCGCCGGTGGCATTAGCAGTCGCAAAAGCTCTTTCAAAGTGCCGACAACGCCCGCCGGAGGGGCACCAGACAGAGTGACAGCGTTGGAACGATTATGTCAGATGATGGAGGCACAGATTTTCAGGTGGATTTTAATTTTTAAATAATTTTTTTTTGAATTTAAATAGGAGCTCTAAGCCAATGAGCCCAGGGCACTCTGAAATCTTTTAATTTAAATTGCGTATTAAGCACCGACCCCGAAATCACCGACCCGAAATCACCGATCCCGAAATTCACCTCCGACCCTGAAATTCCCTGACCCGATTCTATTATGCCAAATTCGGCCCAATCACGGCACACCGCTCCAAATTCAGTATGGTACTGAATCACATCAAATTCTCACAAATTGGTTTCATTAAGAAGCCCTACACTTCTGCCAACAAATTAGCATAATATTAAATAATAAAATCCAACAATTTAATTTAAAAAAAAACTCGAAAAAATTTTCCAGGATTTTTGACATTACCTTTTTATGAAATGCATAATCATTTAGCCTTTGCTTACTAGATAACTACAAAAGACGAGTGTCAATCCCCTCAAGGGGGTTCTATTTTTTGTGCGGTGGCTCATTTGTTGGGGGGGGGGGGCTCTATTTTATAGAGATACCTATTTTGTGTCGGAACTCTATTTTGTGGGGGGTCTCTATTTCGTGAAGTCTTGTTTTGGGGCTCTATTGTGTGAGGTCTCAATTTTTGGGGGTCTCTATTTTCTGAGGTCTCAATTTTTGAGGGTCTCTATTTTCTGAGGTCTCAATTTTTTTGAGGGTCTCTGTTTTCTGAGGTCTCAATTTTTGAGGGTCTCATTTCGTGGGGGGGGCTCTATTTTATGGAGATCTCTATTTTGTGTTAGGGCGGGGAAGATAAACAAAATTTTTTTAATTCGGAATACAGCCTTATCGAAAAAAGAATGCAAACCTCCAAAATAGAGCCCCCCGCCTAAAATAGAGCACCATCTCCTACAAGAGTGCCATTTTTGAGAATCAGCTCATGCGAGGGCAGGCTTTTACATGTACATATTACCCCATAAAAGAAGCCCCTCTCCATTTTTAGCTTCTACTTGTTCTTCATCAAAACAGCAAGTTGGAGATATGGAGCTGGCTTCCCAAACCTCCGAAGATGCTTCATCCAGAGAAAGGGTAAGTGCTTAAATATAAAATATTTCTTTTAATAGAACCCCATACCTCCATTTGAATCCCCCTCCCCGGGTGTTGGTAAAATCGCTCCCGTATATTTAAATCACCCCTATAAAATTCCCATCGAGGGTTAGCCGCTTCCCCGATCCCGCGCGACCCGACCTCGGGCCCGGGAACGGAAGTTTTGTAACAACAAAAAGTGCCCCCCAATTTTTAAATATTTCATTAATTTATTTAACAGCCGACTTCGTCCGCCGCCATAGCACCAGCAAAAGTGCCATCAAAAGTGTCGTCGTCGTCTCGACTACGTCATGGCACAAATTCGTCGGCACATTCATCGACCACCCATTCGCCGTCGTCATCCTCCTCGGCCTCCTCCTCATCATCATCATCAACAGTGTCTGGCGGCATCTCTTCAGCAACACATGTGGTGATTGCCGACGGCGACGGATGCGCTTCAGTTTCCGTGGAAAGCACACCGCTGAAAGTAAGGGCTATCTCTTATATTTGTGCCCCCCCCCCCCTCTTTTTTATGCCCCCTTAATAGTGTGACAATTTATCTATCGCAGGGACCGCCCGGGATGACAATTTGTCTCCGCTCCGGCGGGAATGACATTGTGTCGATGGGATCGGGAACCGACAGGGATGACAATTTATCTCTGCCCGACGGGGACTATTTGTCTCTGCCCCGGCGGGGTTGACAATATGTCGTTGGAATCGGAACCTATTGGGATGACAATCTGTCTCGGCTGGGCTTCGTCACGGTCGGGGCTTATCTGCTCCTCGCTAAATATCACAAATTTTTGTTTTCCCCCTGCACAGGACTTGAACAACAAGTTGCTGAGCCGTGCCCTGCTGAACGCCTCCGGCGGCTCGTCCTCGTCCGCCTCTGGCGCCGCCGACGGACTGTTGCTGAAGGGGCTGTTGCTGCTGGAGCCGTCCTCGTCCGCCTCTGGCGCCGCCGACGGACTGTTGCTGAAGGGGCTGTTGCTGCTGGAGCCGTCCTCGTCAATGGTCGCCGCCAGGGACATGGACTGTGCCCTGTGCGGACTGATGTTCACCGATCAGACGCTGTACTTGCTGCACAAGGGCCTCCACTCCGAGGCGGACCCGTGGCGATGCAATTTGTGTGGACAAGTGAGCGCCGCCAGCCATCCGCCGGAAATATATATACCTATTCGAAAACCAGGGGATTTTTGGGTCATCGTACTCTGGATTTTAAAAGACAAAAAATCAAATCATATTTTGATAAGTGAGGAAAAACTTGAAAATAAAAATCATGATAGTCCGGAACTCCGGATCTTTTTGGGGTCTTGAGTTCCGGTTTCCGGGCTTTCATTTTCGGATTACGGTTGCTCCCTGGTGCGGATATTGGGGGGGGGGGAGAGGTATTGGCGACAATTTTTACATATTTTGTGACCTTAAGCCATTTAAACGGACATTCAAAACGCGCCGACGACTCGCAGTGCAAAAAAAAAGAACTTGAAGCACCAATTTGATCGGTTTATTAAATGGATAAAGGCCGCTAAAAATAAAAAAGAAGCAAAAAAAAGGCCGAAGCAAAAAAAAGCCAAAGCAAAAAAGAAGCAAAAAAAAAAGTCCAAAGCCAAAAAAGAAGCAAAAAAAAGGCCAAAGGTGCCAAAAAAGAAAAAAGCCAAAAAAAAGACGAATTAATGAAAATTGTATTTTGTTTATGTATATATCAGGAATATTGTTAATCGGATTCCGTACATTTTTTGTTACGGAATTCGGGAATTTATAAAATTCTGGATTTATACGGAATTTTTAATACTTTTTGTTGGTTCTATAAGAGGAATGAAGGTGTATATATCCAAACAAAAATATTTGAAACTCCTCTTATAAAACTAACCCCCACAGGTTAGGGAAGGAACCCAATTCAAGCCACATATATTACTGAAATAATACTGGTGAATCCGTCACTTAACATTGGGCCTGGCGGTGTACCCACACCAGCATTTCTGAAATTCTCGACCTTTTTTTTTGGTCCAGAATTCTGGGCCTTATTGCTTTTTTATTGGCACCAAAAATTTACTGGATCCCTTGGGGCCTTCTATTGGATGCATTAATTAAAAGCGTTGGGTTTATTTTTCATTTATATCAATGGGGCTCTTGGATTGGATTAATTAGAGGGCTGACAGTTTTGGTTGAGCTCCGGAAATTGAAACCCTCCTATAATAAAACTACGAAAAATGGAACAATCTATGGGGGCTCTACATATTAGTGACAATTTAGGTAGAATTGCGAATTTAAAAAAAAACTAGCGGGTGTGGGCATGCAGGTGTGCTGTTTTCAAAGCGCTTTGCGCTTATTGAGCTTCGCTACCTAGGTATAATCAGCAGAGGTACAACCATGATTGGAAGAGGTACAACCACGGGAAGAGGTACAACCATGATATAAGAGGTA
>JAKKIK010002679.1:0-10275 GCA_024500135.1 Heterodera carotae
GGGGGGGGGGGGGGGGGGGGGGGGGGGGGGTACGCGGGGTACGTTCCCCCCCCCCCCCAATTTCATTAAACTATTAAATAAATTCCCCATTAGCCACTTGTCCTAGTTGTCTGTGCGACCGACAATAAAATTTTTATCTCAGGTTCAAATCCTTTCCATGTTACAGATTATTATTGGTCATTTTCGCCTAAATTTCCTCGAATTTAGCCTCATTTTCCTTAAGAAAATCGTCTATTTTTTTCAAAATTTTTCTTGGCGGCGACTATCGGCACCGCCGAAACCTCCAGCTCCGAAAAAATTTTCGGTTGGCGGGCGAGAGCAAAAAAAAAAGTCGTCGGTCCCCCCCTCCAAGCCAAAATCCTAGGTACGTCCCTGCCCGGTGTACTAGGGCCTGGTATCGGTACTACTCGACCCAGTTGACGGCATTCGACCCCAGTAACGGTACTGGATTACGGTAACGACACGCAGGGGCTCTCTGTAACGGTATACGATTTCGGTAACGGTACATGGGCCCGGTAACGGTACTCTCGACCCCGGTGACGGCACCCGGCCCAGTACTGGACCACGGTAACGGCACGCGGTCCCGGTGACGGTACTCGATTACTTGAGCAAGGTAACGGTACTTAGGCCCGGTAACGGTACTATTCGATCCCGGTGACGGCATTCGGCCCCGGTAAAAGTACTAGACCATGGTAACGGCACGCGGGCTCGGTGAAGGTACTCGACCCCGGAAAGGATACTCGACCCCGGTAACGGTACTTATTTAAGAACAATTTTTTGAATTTTAATAGAGCCAAAAGGTTGATTTTTTATGGAGGAATTTCTTTAAAAACAGACACCTAAAAATCATATTTTTTTACTCAAAATTCAAAAAAATAAATTAATAAAATAAAAACAATTATTATGGGGATTAAAATTTTTTTCTAAATTTGCATCCCACATTTTTGCATTTTTTTTTCTTATGCATATTTGATGCAAGTTTTGCGTTTTTTTATACGAATATTTTATGCGCAATTTGCCAATTTATTGTGCATATTTTTGACAGCCCTAAACATAAAAAGGACCGCAATGCTCCAAAGCAAACAATGACCAAGGAGGAAATGGATGAGGAAGCTGAGGAACGAGAATAGTAAGTAAAAAGGTGGTGCGCAACTTGCGGCCCGAATTATGCGGCCCGAATTACGCGGCCCGAATTATGCGGCCCGAATTATGCAAAAAAAAATCATTCATAATATAATCAATTAACAAATAAATTTTTCGTGCAACATAGGCAATTTCTTTGGTTTAAACTAATCAAATCAGTGATCACATAAATGGAACGATAATTTTCTGTTTTGCCCAGAATAAAGCAAAAGCAAAGCCATCGTCGCTTCACTATTGTTAGAATTCGCGTATACGAATTAGACCCAACAAGAGGGGTTTCGACTAGACCGCGAGCCAAGAAATACAATTAAGTAATGATTTGGCGCTGAAACACCTGGTCGAGAATTTTGATCTGATTCAAAATCCGACTGCTGAGCAGATAATAACACATTTGCGGGCGGTACAGTATCGACTGGCTGGAAATAATTCCGATCAATGGGACGATTAACAGTTTTAGCCCGTACATTTATAAGCCTGACAAAGGAAATAAAAAATTAACGAAATTATTTATTATTGGTTATATTATGAATGATTTTTTTTTGCATATTTCGGGCCGCATATTTCGGGCCGCATATTTCGGGCCGCATATTTCGGGCCGTATATTTCGGGCCGCATAATTCGGGCCGCAAGTTGCGGTTAGCCAGTAAAAAAAAAAACCAACAATAAATAATAATAATAATAATACAGTATTGTTGTCCGTATTCAATTGCCCATGGTGTTGTACTAGGACTGTTCAGTATCATCAATTGCTAACAGTATTCGGTACTCGAGATCCTGCAAACGGTACTTGGGCCAGGTTACGGTACTACTCGACCCCGGTGTCAGGGATATACCGAGGGGGGGGGGGGGGTACGCGGGGTACGTACCCACCCCCCAAGGCCACCAGATAAAAAATTTCGCCATTAAGGGGAAGGAAATTAATAAAAAAAAAGAAAATTTGAAAATTTCTTTAACTAATTTCATTAAACTATTAAATAAATTTCTCATTAGCAATTTGTCCTAGTGGTCTGTGCGACCGACAACAAAATTTTTGTCTCAGGTTCAATTTGGTTATATTTTTCAAAATTTTTCTCGGCTGCACCTATCGGCACCGCCTTTCCCTCGTTTAGGCCTCATTTCCCTTAAGAAAAATCGACTATTTTTTTCAAAATTTTCTCAGCGGCGACTTTCGGCACCGCCGAAACCTCCAGCTCCGAAAAATTTTTCGGTTGGCGGGCGGGAGCAAAAAAAAAAAAGTCACGGCCTAAATCCTAGGTACGTCCCTGCCCGGTGTACTAGGGCCTGGTAAAGGTACGGTACTACTCGACCCAGTTGATGGCATTCGACCCCAGTAACGGTACTGGATTACGGTAACGGCACGCAGAGGCTCTCTGTAACGGTATTCGATTTTGGTAACGGTACTTGGCCCCGGTAACGTCGTACTACTCGATCCCAGTGACGGCATTCGGCCCCGATAAAGGTACTTGACAATGGTAATGGCACGCGGGCCCGGTGACGGTACTCGACCCCGGAAAGGATACTTGGGCCCGGTTGACGGCATTCGGTCCCAATAAACAAAAGGTGGTGCCCAAACGTTATTCTCCGATAAACATTACCCCCTCGAGCGTATCAAATTGCTGCTGGTGCACTTACAAAATTAGCTGGATGAGGGAAGATATTTTGGAGAGGGGGAGGGGATCAATTGGGAGGGGGGGGGGGGGATTTATTTCGAGAAATACTGTAGGCATTAAAAAATGCAAATGTCCACAATCCCGCTCCCCATCATTTAGCAATCTGAAAAAAGCTCTGGAAAATATCGAACTTATAAATGGATGGTTGTTGGACTCTTATATTGGACTCAAAAATATCGACACTTATAAATGGATGTTGGACTCTTATATTGGACTCAAGCAAGCGTTGAATGTTCGCAAATATTATTCTTTATAAATTTAAAAATACAAATAACCTATACTTAATAGTGTTAAAAATTACAAAATATCAAATAATTTAACAAATAAAAGAAAAATAAGTTGCCTAATTCTTTGAAATATACCCCCCCCCCCCCTCTTATAAATTCACTCCCTCTAATAAAGCCCCTTTCTGTAAGTGATATTGATATAAAGCGAACCCCATTTTGTTGAGCTCTCTTTTCGAGGGGCGGGTATGTGAACAATAGAACCCCAGGGGGCTTTAATATAGGGTAAATATAAGATTTTTAAAATTCAATTAGTGATTTATATTTATCAAACTTGGCATTTTTTTCTTTAAAATTTCGCTATTTTATAAAAAATTTACCTGAGGGCGCATGTCGGCAACGCCAGTGGCCCAGTCAAAAAAAAACGTAGAAATTTAAAAAATTAGTCCATTTTGTGTTAAAATTTCCAGTCAAATTTCAAAAATTTTCCGCAAATATTATTGGCACGGCCTGCAGAGCCAAAGTGTAATTTTTTACGCCAAAAAGGCAGCTAAAATACGGAAATCCGCAGACGGATAAAACCAAAATTTAGAGCGGATATATGGCGGACACGGACATGAAAATTTCTATGTAAATCTCCTAATATGGGCTCTAAATTTTTATTAGCGTGAGCAACTCCCTGTTTTCAAAAAGGTCATTTAGGTAGGTGTAAACAATAAAAAGCTTTCAAATTATTATTTTATTTACAATAAAAATATTAAAATTTAATTTTATTCATTTTATGTATTTAAATTCAGCTGAAAAAAAATTATTAAATAATAATTTCAGGCACCCATTGAAGCAGCATTAGTAAAACGTCGAGTTTTAATCAAGGCCATGGCAAAAAGAGTGATCCTCCAAAAGATTGAGGTTCGTTCGTATACATATCAGGGATGGAACCGGTTCCGGACCTTTTCGGGGTCCGGAATTCCGAATTCCGGACTTTTCGAAAACCCCGGACCTTTCCGGAATTTTTTAATAGTACCCCAGTGGTATTATTAGAGGAAAAGTGAATTTCCAAAAATAGGTAGGATTTTAAGCGATTTTGACTGGATAAATTGAGAAATCTTTTAAGAATTGCCGATTTATTGATTGGAAAAAATTCCGGAATTCCAGTTCCGAATTCCGGACTTTCATTTTTGGCATCCGGTTCCATCCCTGATACATACCTATGTACATACCTATATGCAGGGGTCGCATCGAAAATTCCCTGAAATACGATAATTACTGGTAAAAAAATAAAATAAAATTTTGGGTCCAAAATAAAACATTTCAAAAAATAAAAACGACTTGCAAGCAAAAAAATAAAATCTAATTGTCTTTGAATCAGAAAAAAAACAAAAATAAGTCGTAAAGAAATAAAATAGGTAGTTAAGACGAATTAATCCGAGAAAAATTGAATATAGGTATTAATTAGGGCAGTCCACGGTCGGTTAACCGAACCGAAACCGAAACCGAAAACCGGCTTTTTTGGGCCAAAAACCGAAACCGAAAACCGGGGGTTGGAAAACCGGCCTAACCGAAAACCGGGGGTACCAAACCAAACGGTTTCGGTTTGAGATCGGTTTGAAAAATAGACCCCTAAAGATGAGATTTTTCTGAGAAAAAAAATCTAAATTCGCTAAGGTAGTTTTAAATTTGGCGTGAGACGTTTGGCCAAAAAATGACAATTAAAATTTCTACGTATTTGTTTGTCTTTATATTTGGTTTGCATGCATTTAGTGTTTTTTTATTAAGGCCTTTTATAAACCATTATTTTTCTGGATAAAAAATGGAGGCTAAAATTGATTTTTTTTCAAAACCGAAAAAACCGGAAAACCGAAAACCGAGGGTCGACCAAAAACCGAAACGAAAACCGGGGGTCGGAAAACCGGCCTAACCGAAAACCGGAACCCCCGGTTTAAAACCGACCGTGGACTACCCTAGTATTAATGATAATTTTGTAAGCAATCTTTACTTATAAAATTCGCTTCGAAACAAAATTCCTTCAAATCAAAAATTGAAATTCCACTTTGATTCACAAAAATCAGTCAGTACAAATATCTAACAAATAAGCACATTTTGACTCAAATAAATACGTTTTCTTATTAATAAGTACAAATGCGAGAGCCCTGCATAAGTACTCTATATGCATTAGACACCGGTAAAATCGCATTTACAGGATTGGAAAAATTTTTACAGGACAGGATCCGCTGGATTAATCCTGTAAATCCTGTTTGAGCCAAAAATCACAGGATTTTGGGCAGGATCCTGTAAAATCCTGTACAGGATCCGGTCCTGTGCCGGTCTCTAATATGCGTGTCCATATATAGGTACATAGTTGTATAATTTGTAGAAATCAGGACTGGATCTCACAGACCCAGTCTGGTTTTTTTTCTGGATCCAGATCCAGAATCCAGGTATTTCATGAAAAAATAAAGTCAAAAAAATGTAAGAGAAATTCAGCATTTAATTCCTTGCATAAAAACAGAAGGTAAAGTTATAAAAGTATTTACAGTTCGCGAGATTCGAACCCATACAAGACATACAAGCGAAAGATACACATCAAACCACTCGGCCATGACGATTTATGTGTCTAGCGGACAATATACCTTTTTTTTTAAATTCATTTTAGTATTATCGCTAAAAATTACTTCAAAAATGTCAATTCTTAGGGGTGTAATAAACGGATTTCGAGGCAAAATCCGATTACGATTATCCGATTCCGAGTATGGCCCAAAATCCGATTAATTGCGATTCCGTTTACGATTCGGCACATCCCTGGTAGACACACACATAACGCCGTTTAAAATCGGGGTGGACATATTTTTTAACGGTTATTAAATTTAGACTACGCTTAACCACATGGGGCCCAATGACAATGCACTCGAGTCTAAAGCCAAATTGGATCTAAAGTATGAGTTGCTGAGCGTGCGGGAAACAATTCTTCTTTTGGGCACCAAATATTTTGGACAAGATGTGAAAAAAATTGAATTAGAAGTTAAGGCTAAAAAAGGAACAATTAGTCCAGGGCAAATTAGAGACCGTTTGAAGCAAGCACAAGAGGTGAGTCGAAAGTGGGGGGGGGGAAGGGGTCAAAAGATCGAACCTCCACATATTCTTGAGGTTTTACTAAATCCCGAAAAAAATTTTCGTGGGCTCTATTTCAGGGGGGAGGGAGGCTCTAAGTTATGGGGAGGAACAACAATTTGACGAGAGTTTGAAGCATCCTAAGAGCGGCCAGCAGGGATGCGAAATTTTTGCGGTTCACTTCCGTTTGAGAAGGACTCACAATCTTGGGACAGGGGGGAGGGAGGGACTGACAATCTTGGGACATGGGGGGAGGGACTCACAATCTTGGGACAGGGGGGGAGGGACTGACAATCTTGGGACAGGGGTAAGGACTCACAATCTTGGGGCAGGGGGGAAGGACTCACAATCTTGGGACAGGGGGGGAGGGACTCACAATCTTGGGACAGGGGGGGGAGGGACTCACAATCTTGGGACAGGGGGGAGGGACTCACAATCTTGGGACAGGGGGCAAGAGACTCACAATCTTGGGACAAGGGGGGAAGGACTCACCATCTTGGGACAGGGGAGAGGGACTCACAATCTTGGGACAGGGGAGAGGGACTCACAATCTTGGGACAGGGGGGGGGGGAGGGACTCACAATCTTAGGACAGGGGACTCAACTGGACACTGTTCCCCTCAAACTCCATTCCCATTTAAGCCTGGCAATGTCGGCACATTGCCGAACGCCCTTTTTGTTGATACGCTGTGTGTGTACTACAGAAAGATGGATGAGATGAAACTTCCTGACTACGAAACCGATCTGACACTTGTCACCAAGGACTTGGACATAAATTTCGACATATATTTGGGACGGGATTTGGATCATATGTTGCTGGATGAGATGGCGAAGCACGACACCTTCATTGGCACTTCGGACGAAGTGGTGGCGAAGCACGACACCATCATTGGCACTTCGGACGAAGTGGTGAAACGACTGCTCGACCAGGGTGGCCTCACGGAGTACGGGAGAGGGTATTGATCATTTTGAGAAGGGATATGTGAAGCACAGCGATCGATCGATTGATTTGGACTGATTTGATTGATTGATGACATGGATTTTGTGATTGATGAGTAGATTGACCCCCAAACTTATACAAATGTGTTGCACCCGATTTTAAACGTGTTACCGACATTAAAAACATTGTTACTGATAGAAGAGATTTTTCGGCCAGATCTTTTTCATCGAATTTAACTTTTTTTTTGGTTGGGAAGCAAATTCTAAAATTTGGCTTTATTCCAAAGCTTAGCAAATTTCGCCGATATATGTACATAAGCAAAAGCAAAAAGTTTAAACAATATCACATAAAATTGTGGTTTAACAACTGCTGGGGAAAAATCATTTTTTCAGGAAAAGGTACGGAATCGGAATTTTGAGAAAAATAATCCCTTAAAAATCTCAATTTTTCATTCATTATTCAATTATTTAGTTGTTTTTTTTGTCTCTCTTTTTTAAAGATTTTTGGTGGGCGGCTTTATTCGAACGGGAAAATTGTTGTCGGGAACCCGGTCCCGAAAACTTGACTTTCCCGGGATTTTTTGTCCCGGGGCCGGTTCTCCGGATTTTTCACATACTCAAAAGATTTGATTGAATTTGAGTGAACATTTTAAAATCTTCGTCACGAATAGTGAAATATTTGTTGGACAAATAGTAATATTTAAATTGGAAAATAATTTACTCGAGTTTTTTGGACTTTTTTAAAAATTCGTGAAGGTGTTTTTGAATTTGTTTAGACTCAAATATTTCTCTGAGTATAAAATAAGCATATCGTAATTCATAAAATAAAGCCCCCCGGGGCTCTATAAATTCTCTTATATATGCAAAAAAAATCTCAAAAAATTTTACTACTTTAATCACATCTGCAGCAATTTTACTAGACGATTCGGTAAAACTTTCTTCCGGCGCTTTAGCCCGAGAATTTTCTCGAGTCGGAAATCGAGACCGAGAGCGCACTCCTCTCAAATTGACCCCCGCCCCATCCCCAAGCTGCGAGCTATAAACAAGGCTTCTCGACTTGGCAGACTCATGACATTTTTGTGTAACCCATCCTGATGATTCCCTATCTTTTTTAAACAATTTTATAATTAGCTTTTCATAAGAATGGCTTATTGTCGGATGTTCAAAGTAGTGCCCGGCGGGATCGGGATCCCGGCCGGGATTTTCCCGGGATCCCGATCCCGGATCCCGGGGTTTTTTGATTGACCGGGATTTAAACCGGGACGGGATTTTGGGCCGGGATCCCGGGGCGGGATCCCGCCCGGCCACTTTTTTGAAATCCCGGTCCCGGATCCCGGGTTTTTTGATTTCGCCGGGCACTAGTTCAAAGGCATTGGAAATCTAGAAACAACTACACAATCACTGCTCAACCACAAAAAAACAATCAAAGCCACCGCAGGGCGCGATTTTAATGCAAATTCGGTGCCAAAAGGGGGCGATGACGAATCATTTTCGGGAAGTAGTAATAAACATTGTGACTTTTTGTAACAATTCAATCTCCAATATAGTAACACCCGGGGGTTCTATTTGTTCAATACCCCCTCGAAGAGCGAAGGGACTCTCTATTAGGGGGGGGGGGAGAGTGGGGAGATGGAGATTCTATTAGAGAGTTGCGGTACATAGTTTTTAATATTTAGACCACTGGATTTTTTCCGAAAACTCATTTCTAGGGGTATTTTGAGGCGCTGAAGCTTTGAATCTGACCTTCTTTTTTTACATATTTCGGGATTTTTCTACATATTACAAATGTACATCTTTTTATACATATTTAGGTCGAATTTTTCTTACTCGAATTTCAAAAAATTTCTCCCTAAAAAATCAACTTTTTGGCTCTATTGAAAATCAAAAAATCATATTTTATTAAATTCAGTTTATTTTTCTGAGTTTCTGAACCTTTTTAATTGAAAATAAAAGGCAACCCACGACCAACGACCTGCCTAAAAAAGGCAAACCTATGCGACATGCGACCCGCGACCTTTTTTTCAAAATTTATTTATAAGCAAAATCGTAAATTTTTATACATATAATGTTGCAAGAATAAAAACATCTCTAAATTTTTCGTTATGCTCAAAGTTAGAGTTCAGCGGAACCGGAACCCAATTTTTCAACAGGGACCGGGACTAAACAGAAAATTTTTGGAAAAAATTTGATCAGATTTTGTTAAAAAGTCAAATATTTTAATTAAAAAATCGTATTTGGTCTTAAACTAATTTAAACAGGGATAGAATAGGTAAAACCAAAGCACATTAGAGAACTGGGAGGGGGCCCATCGGTGCCGATAGGCACCGATGGGAAAATTTTGAGAATTTAGGTGGGTTTCTTATAAAATTTGTTAAAAAGGCAGCCCATAAATAAATTACATCTTTTGGGGTCGGGTCGTTTCGGCCCCACGTTTCGGCCGTTGCGAGCGCCTGGTTAATATCACATCAGGCGCGAGCAACCCGGAGCGAGCGAGTGAGCGGCGCCACACCTACTGGCCGCCGTAGTCGAGTGTGCGCTGGTTTTTAGCGCAATAATTTAAAATTAAATTAAATGCCAATGATCATTATTTTAATTAGTAGAAATTGATCATTTGTGCTGGCTATCGCCGCCACGCCAACAGCTACATATGTATACTGCCTAGAGTCTACAATAATATGGAATGACTGCAAAATATTTTCATCTCTCTTATCAACTCCACTTTCGCGTTCGGGGTTCGTGAAAGTTCGAAAGAGGGTGTTGGGGCCGAAACTACCCCGGGGTCGAAACGTGGGGGCCGAAACGTGGGGGCCGAAACGACCACAACTCCATCTTTTACCCAAAAATAATTTAAAAAGACAAGGGATTCGAACCCACACCAGACATACTAGAGAAACATGCAGCACTAACCACTTGGCCATTTAACAATTTGTTTTACCTGTCGGAATTTATATATATTCCACTTTCCTCCTTTTCCCCTCCAATGTTTGCACTCAAATCTCCATTCTTACAAAACTGCATGTTGATTGGTCGCTTTTTGCTCAAAAAGGGACACACGATTAAGCGACCAGCGACCTGCCCAAAAAAGCAACCTATGCGACAGCAGCTATAGGTGTAAATCGCCCTCCGGGGTCGGAGGGCGAATTCGCCCTCCGACCCCGGAGGGCGAAAAGCACCAGCCTGGCCGGAGGGCGA
>JAKKIK010002680.1:0-10274 GCA_024500135.1 Heterodera carotae
TTGGCCTTTTTGGGGATTTTTAGCACCTATTTTGCACTTTTTTAGCACCTATTTTAGTACCTATTTTGGGATTTTTAGCACCTAAAAATCCCATCCCTAATTATTATTCATTTAAAAATGCGACTGGTATTCATCCATGTTTTTTGCTGTTCCATTTTGCCAATAATCCTTCTTCAGAGTTATGCGTTTGGTGAAGAACAGCAATTGTCGTTATTGAAATGTTTTTGGTGGTATTATTAATGATTTAAAATTTAAAATAATTTTTAAATTTGTTTCCAAGTGATGGGCCATGCCATTGTCAGCAGAATGGTGGCGGACAATTGTCCCAAAAATGTGCCGCCCCAACTGATCGTTGTTTTGTTGTAAAAACGGCACTGACCGGACAGGGTGTTTAGATTTGGAAAATATTTAGTTTAAAAATCTCTTAGCTTTGGACAATCCTTTCGGATAATATTGTATAATATTAGTATTAGAAATATGGTTGCTGTTCCCCCTTAAAGATTTGGATATGTTTCTCTATCCGATTTTCTTATATAGCCCTAAAAAGGTTGCTCCTCCTGACGACCCTTCGGGGACCAAATAGGTTATAAGGAAATTTTTTTAGTGCTCCAAAAGGGCTGTGCTGCTGCTGATTGTGTATCGGTGGCACTGAACGGTTGGCAACAGTGTCGACAATGCATGGGCCAAATGTGCAACGACGAGGGTTTTTGTTTTTGGAAAATATACCGTACTATTCCAAAATTAAAGTCTACACCTCTCCCCAAAAAAAAGAACTCTTTTTTTTGATGAGGGGGATGACCGAAAAATAGAAAACCCCACCGGAGGCTCTATTTTTGGAATACAGTATGCACCTTATAAATTAGATTAATTTAATATCGCTCAAAAACTTCCAAAAAAAAAAAAGGTTTTTTTCGCAGTTTCGAAGAATCTTCTGGTTGACAACTGTCAAATTAGCCAACTTTTTGGCGCTCTTCAAACACTTCATAACAATTTAAAGCGGTATTAAAAATATATCGAAGTTTGGTTACACAATAAAATTGTTTCCAATTAATGCTCAGTGACTCCGACGGCACACAAAATGAAGCGATGCAAGAGTAAAAAAAATTCAAAATAATTAAAAAGCATTTCGTATACATTCGCCGAATTTTTCCGTATTTTAATTCGCTCACAAGTTTTCAATTTGTAAATGGCATTGATTCGTCACTATATACTGGTTCGAACCAAGTGAAAATGGACAACTCCGTGGTGGTAATAAGGGGTATTAACACTACCAAAATTACAATAATAATAATTTTCTGTAATTTTGATTGCTATGAAAGGGTAAAGCGGTCGATTAGAAGCACATTTAAATAATTATAATATCAATTACAATTTTTAATTAGTACCATTTTTGCCAGACCCAAAAAAGTGATGTTGGAAGGAGCTTGGAACGTATGTCGCCGATGAGCAAGCCAATTGGCCTTGAAAATGGTCAATAAATGAAATAAATTTAAATATTTTTTTCCAAAATTCAGTCGGTGATAGCAACCCCAACCATCCTCAAAATCACCAAAAATCTGCTGCTGAACAACTTTTTGGCCAACCAAATTTTGTCAGACAAGCACCAAAAATTGATGACGCCGATTCATCGGCGGACGACGGCACTCATCTTGCCACATCTGGCCACATAAATTGGCGCCAAAATAACGGTTTAAAATCATAAGAAAATTAAATTGATGAAAATTTCGCAGGTGGTGCAACCGCATCATCAGCCTTTGCCGCCGTCGCTTTGTTAACAATGATTGCGACGATTTTTATATTTCTTTGAAAATTTCTCATTAACAAATGATAATTTTTTTAATTTATTTTTTTTAAATAAATTTTCATATGAATTGCCTCCTTCATTATTCTTCCAACTGTTTGTTACTGCCGTAGTTATCCGCCTTCGGCGGGTTGCACATTTGGCACATCCATAATTATCGCAAGGCACTAATGCGAATAAAAAAAACCAACGCAAAGCGCCAAAAAGACATTTTTAAATTCGGGAGTGCTCTTGAGATGCCAAACAATTAAGCAATTTTTTCATTTGCTTTCGATGTTTGCTTTTTAAGGCGTCATCTTTCATCGGCATATTCTTTCGATAGCTTTTATTAATTTTCTTTTTTGCATTGACATTTGTTCGATTAATGCGACGACGGACTTGTTTGGGCGCTTTTGAAAGTGAATTTTGCCGTCAAAAAATGGTGCTTACCATTAAATGTTGCCGAAAACTTTTAGGCATTCCAAATTATTTAATTGAGATTTTTTTTATTTTTGTGAAATTTTGTTCACTATGAATTTTGTACGGCACAAAACGGAGGCCAACACAATGGCGGTACAAACAAATTTAAAGGATCAGAAGCCACTTGGATCATTAATGGAGAGTTGGAAGCCATTCAAACAACGCTCATTCATTCCGTCACACTCATCGCCCCATTTCGCGCACCAAAAATAATTAAGTCGTCCAGCACCGCCCTCCGCCGGCGGGCCAAGCGTTGGGATGAAGTGTGTCGTGGACGCGGCGGCGGCCTGCCTCGGGATTACAAGAATAATGCCCCCGAGGGAGGGGCGAGAGTCAGTGTCGAGAATAGGTGTGACGGCGGGAATGGATCGGACGATGACGCCGGAGGGGATGAGGAGCAACGAAGTCAGCCACTGCGAGAAGAGGAGACACACAACTAATGGTGGCGGCCACCGTTCTTGTTCCCCCTCTTTTTTCTCGTCCCAACCGCCCCTCCCCTTGGGCATTGCCACCACGGGAATCGCGCGCAGTGCTCCTCCTCGTTTTGGTAACAACGCATTAGCGAGAGTGTAAGCAAAATATGCGCATTTATATGCTAACTAATTGTTTATGCTACTAAACAGCGTCACATTTTTTATGCCTTTTTTACCACCTCTTCACACCGACGTCGTGACACGGAATTCATCATCATCATTTGCACTCTCTCTCTCGCTCATCCTCAATTTTTATGTATATAATACTACGTTCGAGAGTCTCGAGCTGCCCCGTCCCAATTTTGGGAGTTAGTTTTTGCTTGCTCTCGAGACTTCAACGGCCTATTCGGTGGTGGCTTCCCATCTGTGTTTATTGTCAAAACAATTTGTCAAATCCATCGGAAGTAATTTTGGCACACACCTATAAGCTCTGGCACAGTTTTTGTGTTGTTCGGTGTGGGCAATAATTAGAAAATAGCAAACTGTGTGCTAATAAAATTCAATAAATGTTTAAAAAAATCTAATTTTAGTATTTACAATAAAAATGCCAAATTGAAGCGTTGAATAGTGAAGTTGCAGGTTTTCAAAGATTTCCGCAACCACCAAAAAGTGCGTCAAGCCCTGCGAAAAATTTTCGCTCCCCCAGGCTTACTTCCCACCGAAAATAAATTTCATGACAAATTTCACTCCTTCTCTGGCGCCAAATTGGTACAAGAAAATTAAGGACAATTTTATTTTGTTTAGGTTTCTAAAGAGTCGAAGGTCGAAAAACTCGCGCATGCTAATAATTGTTCAGTAATTGAGCCTACCAAATCAACTACAGTACCGTAACTCATTCGCTTCAAAATTCGCTTACAAATTTTAATTTGATCAACATTATCATCATCATCATCAACTTTATCATCATCATTATTATCATCGTGTTCATTAATCTTTTTTGCCCACTTTTTATGGGTTGTACTCCTTCATCAAATTGCTGTTGGAACAATGAAATGGGTGTTGTAAACGTTAAACAGCGAAGGTATGAATGGGGTGGTGGACAAACCTAAAACTTCGTTGTTGGCTTTTTGAATCATTACTGATCAGGGTTGCCACATAATATTGCCTTTGGGCGGCATTTGCCGCCTTTTTGTCCTGATTGCAGCCTTTTTGAGTTTTAATAGTATTTTTAAGAAAAATTCCATAAATATATGCAATATTTTAAATTGATCATCTTGTTTTCGAGATATTTGGCTTCAAATCTTTCAATTTTTGCCTTCATTTCCCTTAAAATATGACTATTTTTTCAAATTTTTCTTGGCGACGCCTATCGGTACCGTCGCTACCCAGCAAAAAAATGTCCAATAAAAAAAGCGAGAAAAAATGGTGAAATTGGAACTAATTTTCTTAACAAATCCACTTAATTTTTTTTTAATTCCGCTTTTTTACCGCCTTTTTGGGTGCTTTCGCCGTTTTTTTGATGTTACAAATGGCAACCCTCTGATCAGAGTGCGGTAATGCCTGTCCATTTGTCCAAACATTATAATACACTCTCCTTCCCCAAAAAATAAGTGTGTGTTGTGTTCAGCAGTCCGTGTTGCAATTTCCTCTTCAAATGTGCAACATCCACTTCCAGCCCGCCCGCAGGTGCTGAGCAGAACGAGGACATTGATTTGAGTCTGCACAAAGTGCTCAGGCTTCAGCCCCCGATCACCATCGGTTAGTGACCAATCAGAGAGCGGAGAGATCGATAGTAAATAAAAGGGACCGAAATTTATGTTGACTTGAGTTTAAATTGATCGTAATCACTTTTGGCACTCTTTGGGATTCGTTTGCAGCGTGATTGTCAGGATCCCACGCCTAATGGATTAGATTTATTCGGTCTCTAGAGCTGATCGAGAAATGATGACTAACAATAAGTCCAAATTTGCAGAAATCGGTTCCGGTGTAAATCAACCATCCGAGGATCGGCATCAGTCTGTGATATTCCTTTTCGGTAAGTGACTTTAATATAGGTAATATTATACATTTATGCCAAAATAGTGGCGTTGAAATGTCGCCCGAGTACTTCACACAAATGCCATCGATATAAATCTATTTCCACATTTCATTTATTTTTATATAATACCCATTAAAATTGGGGCATGTGGATTTGTTTTTTTTCTGGCTCGCTTGTGCGCTTGTCCACATGCCGCTTTTTGCCGGACCCGTCCTTCTCCCGCTTGCCCTATAATCTGACGATGACGCGCCAAATCTCAGGCCTTTTGGACGTAGCAAGCATTTTTGGATTATTAGACAAGAAATCCCTCTAGGGCAAATTTTGTGGGCCCTTTGAAAAGGTGAGGGCGAACGGTGCGCGCGCGCGAAACGAATGGCATTTGAAAAAAGAAAAATAATTTGAACAAACGTCAGGACAGATGTTTAAATGTGAATTACTGTAGTAGGGCTGATTTACTGAATTGGCGGGCTGCCATTTTTACCTTTCAAATGGCATTGGCAAAAAACCCACATGAATATTAGCCTGCAATCTTTTTTTAGAAATCGTAGCGAGACCAAGATTTAAAAAAACACTGATTGGTGGTCATTAGTTGAGGGAAACCGGTTTATGGGCTGAAAAAACCTAGGCAACGGAATGTCTCGAGACTAAAAAAATCAATGGCTTGCCGAAAAGATTCTAAATGAGTGTAGATGGATATCGGATATAAATAATCCGACGCATATTTGTCGGATCCGCGGGCATTCGTTGAATGCCGTGCCGGGCATAACACGAAATTGCTCAGCAGCAAGACCCACATTAATCTAGCATAAATTTGCAGGCGGTCCAGGCAGTTTGAAGGGCATTTTAACGCAAGAATTGGCCCAAGAATTTGACTTTGTTACCATTGGAATCGGTTGGTGGAAATAAATTTTAAAATTTCAAAGCCCATCCTAATCAGTTTTTTTTTTAATTTATAGAGGACCTGATCTTCAGTTATTTGCCCCATAAAGTGGCGGATACGGTAAAAAATACGGTGGAACTGCAAGAATTGCTCAAGGCAAATATTTGTTTTTCTTTTTTTTTCTCTAAATGGTCATGCCAAAATTTCAGAGGGATCCTGCCGTGATCAACCTAAAATGGGTGCTCCAAATGATCAGCGCAGTATTATTTTAAATCTATATTTACCTATTTAATCATTTAATTAACAAGTTTTTTTTTTTGCTTTTTTTAGAGGCTGGCTACCTCATGTTCACAGGTGAAATTTTTTTATAATATTACCAAAAAGATAAAAATGTATTTAATAAAAATAAAAGTAACCATTAAAAACAAAATGAATTTATTTATAAACATATCTGGATTTATCTACTCCAGCCTTCCAAAATCGAAGACCCCTAAAAAGATTGTGAGCCCTTTGAACGAAAGAAATTTTCGAAAAAATTAATCAGAATTTTTATATTTTTTCCATACACACTGAATGATACATAAACGACAAACTTTCAGCGTTTTATCATCGATATTGTGCCCGAACTATCTTTCATTTTCAAATCGAATGCCTTTAAAATGGGTGACCACAGTCAACGGTTGGATGAGTTTGATAGAAAGGTAAATATTTAATTTCAAATTTAAGGAGGATAATTAAAAGTCAAATTAATTTAAAAAAACAAAAAAATTTAGCACAATGTGTTGTTTGCCTTAGAACTGTACATATCCCAGGAACATCAGCTGCTTGGTGAACTTAATTAATAAATAGGGACAATTAAAAATGTAAAATAATAAAACATTTAAATTTCCCACCAAATAAGCATACACATATAAATTTAATAAATTAATATGCAAAATTGAAAAATTGGATTAACCCAGAGGCCGCATCAAAAATTTTCCAAAATAAGACAATCACTGATCAAAAATTAAACATTGTTTAGATGCTTAATTAGCAGTGTATTCTACAATTTTGAAAAAATAGTGTGACATTTTAAAGGAAAAAATTCGAAATTAGGAATTTCCCATTGAGTCCAAAAAGTAGGACCAAATCTTTTTAATTTCAAAGATTTGGACCATCGAAATATGTAAGACATAAAATTCTTAATTGATCAATATATTGGCTGGTAAATATTCCTTCAATTACTTATAATTGAATTTTTCCATTCAATTAATTGAATATTGATCAATTAATTGGGCACAATAAATTGGTCAATTAATTGGGTCAATTAATTGGGCACCGAAGGACCAACAAATTGGTTTAATTAATTGATCAATTAACTGATTGATCTGGTTGTCCGGTCTCTAATAGATAAAATAAATAATATTTATTTTCTAAATCAGAGGGAGGCTCTTCCACCAGCTCAACCACTTCTTCCCGCTCGTCTTCCTCTTCAAAATCCAAGGAAAAGGATGAAGCGGACAATTTTCTGCGTGGAGTTGTAAGAAAATGAAATCATTGTAATACCGTAATTCCTAAAATAGAGCCTCCGGAGCTCTATTTTTCAACCCTCCTCAAAAAGGGGGGCTTATTTCAGGGGAGCTCTACATCAGGGGGAGGGGGGCTCTTTTTTAAGAATTACGGTAAACATTAAACATTGTATAATAACCCAGCATATGTTAATTTCTAAGCAATTTGTCCTTTTTTAGGATGAAGCGGATAAAGGCCGATTGGAAGTAAGAAAAACGGGCGGAAAAATTTTTTGACAATAAAAATTCTTATTCAGAAAAGGCTGGAGGCTTACCATGATTGGTAAAAAAAGTTGAAAACTATTAAATAAAAGTCCATTTTTTATTTTAGTGCTGAATCTTTCCTCAAATTTTTTCGCAAACAAAGGAGAGTGATCAAATTGGACATGAAGGTGAGTGGGGCAGGGAAGGGGAAAGGAGATTCAAATTAGGATTTATTTCGATAATTAAAATATATTTCTATGGGTTTTGGGTACATTTTCGGTCTAAAAATGCTCCGTTCCTCCCCTGGGGATTCTGTTAAAAAGTTCCGGAATTTTCCAAAACTCGAATCCGATCACATCTCTGATATCTATACGTTTAATAGCTAATTTTCTTCAAAGATATCCAACCAATAATTAGTGTGTATGTATAATAATTCTGTCCTTTTTTGTGTTGAAATGTGCTCTTCCTCATCAGATTCCGTACAACGAAGACCTGTTTCGCACCGTTCGCCAACTGTTTGTCGATGTCGGCTTTGGTCGTAACAACGATTTCATTCGTGTGGTGCTTTTCCTGCACAGTAATACTTTATTGGAAAAGTTCAATCGGTTTATTCCTAATCCTCAAGAAGATCCCAACAATCTCATTAGATCCATGAACAGAGAGAGAGAGAGAGAGACAAATATATTAGTGATGTAAAAATTCATTCGGTTTTCTAATCCTTGAGCCCGGCGATCCCCGAGACCTCATTAATCCATGGATAGGAAATTTATTCCATTATGATAACCTTCCTTGGTAAATTTTACAAATGAATAAAAAAAATTTTTTAGGTGAACACCAGGCAGACGAAATTGACGTAAATTATTACAATTTGAGAAAATTGAAGCTGGCCGACATTTGCCACGACAAAGAGGAATCACTTGTAAAATGAGATTTTGCTAACAAAAATTCCAAAAAACAACATTTAAGGTCGGACAAATTCGTTCCATCCGAAAATACATTTATCGGACTGCCCAATTGGATGAACATATTTTGGTGCTGCTTAAAGGACTGAACAATGCGGAATATCCAGTAGATATTGGGATTTAAAATTATTATTTTTATTATCTTTTTTAATTATTTAGTTATTTAAATTAATTTGAAAATGAAAAACAACATTTTAGCGCACCAAACAAAGGATAAATTTTGTGGAATATAAAACGACATATTTGGATTTTTATATTCGCAGTGCTTCAAGACAAAGCCCACGACAAAGGTGCAATTTTGGCATTTTTCATTTTAATCAAATATTATTTTTACGAAAGATGTCGAATGCCTTTCCGTGCCATAACTTCCACAAAAGGAGAGGTGTATAAAAATTGAATATTTTAAAAATGGTAAAGAACAATTAAAGGTGTGCCTCTTCCCCGAAGCGATGTCTTCGCGGCTGTGCCAAAAAATTGGCTTTATTTTTGGCGAAAAATTGTCAATGAGTGAAACATCCGAAACGAATAGAGTGAGTGAAAGCATTTTGTTACCGATCAACGGCATATATTTAAGGCGCTATTCAACTATTTATCAGCTGTTTTGAAAAATTTAAAACCCAAACTCAAAAATCAGGGATTGGTCATTTTCTCAAATTTGACTCTTCAATTCCCCGCAGGAAGCGTTCGGAAGTCGTGCCTCTCAGCTGAGTGTGTCCCCTTGCCCAGCGGGTGACCAGCTTTCCCAAGCACAGTACACCCCACCGTATAACCAAACGATGCTGTTCCCTCCCGGCACTGAATTGAATGTGGTGCCATTGTCTCCGGCACCACCGCTGTCGCCAAGCACACGCATGGCCAATGGTGGGAATGGACAACGACGGCATCAACAATAACAAATGTCTTCATAAATTCGATCCATTTTATTGTTTAAATTTGTGTATAATACAAAAAAAGAGTGGAAATATTGTTTACTACATATATAATTTTTTAAGTAATAAATTGTCAGGACCTAAGAAAACGGGATTGATATTGAGACGACAGGTTTTGAAAAAAAAACACGTAAAAACAAAAAATAAAATTGTGCTCAGCCCTATCATTGATGATATCATGGATTCGTCATCAAAGAATTGGCTCTATGTTTGAGTCATCACTGCACAATCTTATTTATATTAAACAGAGAAAAACATGATCGCTGCTGGAGGGATTTGAACCAACGGTAAACGGGTAAAGAAACGAACGCCACGCACCACTTGTCCAACAATATCGGTGGTGAACAGCATTAAAGAAAGGGAAAATCCAAAAGGAAAAAAACACTCGCATGAGAGCAAGTAAAAAATGCTGATTTGCACCGCCAGAATGAGCCTTCGATTGTTGGCCACTGAAATGAAAACATGATATACAAGTATTATCCGGCAAGAACTAGTGAGATTGGCGACCGAAATCATTACGTCCAATTTAGGGAAAAAGTCACAATGATGGCTCAGAGAGAAGATTAGGCGGTGGGTCATCGGAAAGGTCGAATTCATCGCCGGAGGGCCAAAGCCCATCCGAAAAGGAATCAAGCGCTTCCCTCTCCACACCGTTTGGTTTAATCATTGCCACATTGTAACTCTCCACACCGTTTGGTTTAATCATTGTAACATGAGATGGTCAAAATGCATTGAGTACCCTGGGTGGGAATTGAACCCACGCCTACTAAAACACAATCGTTGGCAGATTTGCCACTGAGCTACCAGCAGGACCAATTCTTTTTAGTAGTCCTAACCCTATAGCGTTTTAACCTTTTAGCCAAGCATGAGTCATACCCAGAATGTCACCACCCAAAATGTCACCACCCAAAATGCCACCACCCAAAATGACAACCACCCAAAATGCCACCAACCCAAAATGACACAAACCCAAAATGACACCCAAACATAAAATTACACAAAAAATTGTTATCAGCTTAAATTATTACCTAATTATTCGAT
>JAKKIK010002681.1:0-10272 GCA_024500135.1 Heterodera carotae
TCAAGACGATTCAAATAAATGCGTTTACAAATTTAGTGCGGTTCCGGTTTAAATAGGTTCCAGCTTCAGGCGGTTCCGGTTCTAAATCTCAGACGGTTTCGGTTGTAAACGGTTTAAAATACACGGTTCCGGGTTCAAAAAGAGCAACGATTCCACAGTTCCGGTTCTAAATCGGTTTAAATGCGTTTACAAATTTAATGCGGTAAAGGTTCCAGCTTCAAGCGGTCCTGGTTCTAAATCAATTTATAATTTCGTACGATTTCGGTTTAAATAGGTTCCAGCTTCAGGCGGTCTCGGTTCTAAATCAGTTTATAAACGTTTTGGTAATAAGTTATAACGGTTGTAAAATATACGGTTCCGGGTTCAAAAAGAGGAAAAGATTCTACGGTTCCGGTTCCAATGCACTCCGTTTTTAGATCTTTCAGTTAGTACTGGAAGTTACATAACCGGTACAACCAAAACCGGCTTCAACACCAATATGTACATTGTACAATACATGTATTTTGTGTGGTACTGCTGAATTATGTGTCAACACAGATGTATCTGAACAAACTGGTTGGGACAACTCAGTACCAAATGCCAAGCCCGATTGAAGCCATTGTGTGGGCGAAGGGCACCGATGACAAGTTTGGCACCAGCTGGCGACACACATTCACAGAGTACGGACGCGCGCACAAAAAGTTCATGGGCGAACATGGCACCACGGCAGCCATGTTTATGGCCAATGAGGACACTGTGGAGACAATAATGCTGTACGTGCAGCTGAAGCTGGACAGCATGGTAAGTGTGATAAGTGGAGATCCAGTGGGACCGGGATCTGACACGATTTTTTTTTCGTGGAAAAAACCCGGACTTCTACCATGAATTTTACGAGCCCGATTTTTTGATCTCGCCTGCTGGATTTTATGGGCCTCGTCTTGAAGAAGAATGGCCGGCATCACGCCGGGAGTTAGCTTTCACCGTAATGCGGCGGCCTCTTTTTTCATAAAAATACAGGAGACAACACCCATAAAAGGACCGAATTTCAAATAAATAAAAAATGCCGATTAGACAAAACTCGACTCCTCTAAAAAGGACAAATTTCAAACGAACAAAGAGGATTCAAAAAAATCGTGACTCCCTAAAAGATGCTGCACAGAACCTAAAAAATTCTTAAAATGGCCAACCTAAAAAGTCTCATTTTGACGAACGTGAAAAAAGTCATATCTCTTCTGTCTCTCCCTAACTCTCTCTGTCTCTCTCCCGCTCTCTCTCTCTCTCTCTCTCTCATCATTCACACCGATCAATTTTGTTTTCTTTTGCATTTTTAGGCCAAGACTAACAAAAAATTCGCGGAAATGAAGGCCCAATTAAAAGAGGTGCAAAAAAATATCCCCCCAATCGGATGCACGCTCACTTTTGCACCGGATGAACACACACTGAACAACGCATTGTTGTTCACCCAAGGCTTATCTGTGGAGGACGAGGAGAAGGCGGAGGATGAAAAGGAAGCAGAAATTAGTGTCGAAGGTGGCCGGATGGATTTGTAGTACATACAGACCACAGATTTCCAGACTCGGGATTTCCGGGGGAAATTTTAGGGGTTGCCGAAGGTGTCAGGATGGATTTGTAGTACATACAGACCACAGATTTCCAGACTCGGGATTTCCGGGGGAAATTTTAGGAATTGTCGAAGATGGCCGGATGAGCACATACAGACCACAGATTTCCGGACTCGGGATTTTTCGGGGAAAACTTTAGGGATGTACTGAAATGCTTCAATACCCAACGTTTCGTCGTCTAATAGGGCGCCGGAAAATCCGACTCTCTCGAAAATCTTACATAAATGTAAAATATGCCTTCCCGATTATTTCGAAACCCAGAAAACCTCACAAACGGCTAAATCGAATCCAGCTAGGCCGAACTCGAATTGATCAACATTGACAAGCATGGAGATTAAAAGTTCGAACACAAGATTATGTTTTGGTAGATAACCAACCCCTTGTTTGGCCAAATGTTTGCTAGCCGAATTCAAATTCGGCTAGCAAAAATCAAATTCATGGTGTACAGATAATGCGAAGGCAAGCAAAAGTGTTGAAGGCAAATCGGCACAAAAAAAGCATCGCCATCGCCGTTATCGCCCATTTTTATTCGACACAAATGATGAGGAAGATTACATGGCGGACGACGACGATGATGATGAAGAAGAAGAAGCGGATGAGGTAATGTACATATTGAATGTATACACAGCAGGGATGAAACCGGATGGCAAAAATGAAAGTCCGGAATCCGGAATTCCGGAAAATCCGGAATCCGGAATCTGGAATTTTTTTCAATCAATAAAATCGATAATTCTTAAAAAATTTCTTGAATTTTGCCTTACTTTTCTGAAAGTATTAATTTTTTGCCTTTTTTAAATAAAATTTTATAGGCGTATTTATTAGATCGAAAGGACTTTTTTAGCATTTTTAATCAATAATTGTACTAAAAATGAAGGCTTTGGGTCAATATTTAGTCAAAAATCGCTTAAAATCCCACCAATTTTTGGAAAACTTTTCTATTTCCTCTAATAGTACCCCCCCGGGGTATTATTAAAAAATTCCTGAAAAGTCCGGAATTTTTCGAAAAAGGTCCGGAATCCGAAACCGGAATCCGGTTTCATCCCTGATACACAGAGATTCGCCTGCATTAGAGCCCCACGGGGATTCCATTTCCAACCCCCTAATTTGTAAGGTGAGGGGGGAAGGCTTTATTGGAGGCAAGAGCCTTAAACGGGTAAAAATAATGTGAAACGGTTCCGAATTTCAAGGCAATTTGGTACAGATTTTTGAAAAATAATCAGTTTTTTTTGAAGATTGACACCTATGCCATCATGCAAGCCATCCAGCATGGGCGTGCGGGATTTGGCACCGACGCGGGACTGAACTGGGCCAACCTGCCGATGCCCAAGGAGGAGAAGCAAAAGTCAATGGGCTGGTTCGCCCGATGGTGGGCCAAGCTCAAGCAAATCTTCCAGTCCATCAAGGAATCAGCGGCCACCAGTGCCAAATGGGTGGCCAAAAAAGTGAAGCGCCCGCGGGCAGCCAAAAAAGTGAAGCGCCCGCGGGCAGCCAAAAATGCGTCCGACATGGACATTGCGCAGCCAATGCTCAACGAGCATTGGGACAATGTGAATGAGAGCCAAAAAAGGGACATTGCTGCGACGGCGAAGAGGCAAGCAATTTTTGTGGTGCCATAATACCCAAATTTGGTGCCAATTGTCAAAATATGGTCCCAAACAAAAAAATGATACCCACCCACTGACGGATTGATTGCCCGACGGACGGACTGTCCGGGGAGCCTCTATTAAGGATGTGGATGATCCAGAAATTTCATGGAGGGCTTGCCTTGTTTTTTCAATCTTTTTTTTGACCAATTTACAAGTTTAGACAAACATTGCCAAACATGGGGTTTGAAATATACAAACACCAAAACTGAGTACGGGATAGAATTTCTACATGGTAATTCGAACAAGTCTCTATAAAATTTTCAGGTTTCGGGTTTCAACACCCGAACTTTTGCAGACCTGTTCGGAACACGATGTAGAATCACATCAAGAAATTAATTCGAGTTTTAAATGCTTTTTTCTTTACCCCGTGTTTGGCAATGTTCGTTAAAAGTCGCTTTGAGGCTTAAACTCGTATTTTTTTATACAGTATTCGGCATTTGCGACATGTTTCTCAACGCCCACAATTTTTTTGAGCAATTTGAAGGCTTGAAAAAGAAAAACAAATTTGTCTGGGTGGGGGGGGGGTCTGGGAAAATTTTTTAAAAATTCTAGTGAATCTTGTTAAGATTTTGCATATAAAATCGCTTCAAAATAGCCATAAAACCAGAATTTTCCCTGGAATTTACAAAAATAAGAACAAAGAGCTGAAATAAGGACATTTCTTATAAAGCAAAAATGAAAGTCCGGAAAATCCGGAATTTTTTTTAATCAATAAAATCGATAATTCTTAAAAAATTTCTTAAATTTTGCCTTACTTTTCTAAAAGTATTAATTTTTTGCCTTTTTTAAATAAAATTTTATAGGCGTATTTATTAGATCGAGAGGACTTTTTTTTGCATTTTTAATCAATAATTGTACTAAAAATAAAGGTTTTGGGTCAATATTTAGTCAAAAATCGCTTAAAATCCCACCAATTTTTGGAAAAATTCTCTATTTCCTTTAATAGTACCCACGGGGTATTATTAAAAAATTCCGGAATGGTCCGGAATTTTTCGAAAAAAGTCCGGAATCCAAGGTCCGGAATTCCAGAATCCGGTTTCATCCCTGATATATATATATATATATATATTACATATAATAAAATATATTTTAAGGTCATTAGATCAGTTGAAAAAACTTGTTGATTCCGATGAAGCGGTGCAGCAGATATATGATGGCGGCCTGTCGATGGAGGAGCGGCGTGAAAAGTACCGTAAGATCAAGGATCAGATGAAGCTGCTACGCGTGCATCCGTTCGAGTTTTTGTCCGGCAATGTGCCGGGATGGCACGAGGCGGGTCTGCACAGCGGCATCCGGCACACGGTGACCGGCAAAAGTGCACCAGACCCGACGGGTGCGCATGCCGCTAATGCGGCGGCGGCCACTGGCGACAACCAGTGCCAAGCGCTTGCCAAATTGGTGGACCAAGCCTTGTACATGGACAATGCCGTGGACAAAAAGGTGGTGGTGCACTTGCCGGATGGGCAGTGTCCGGACAATCCGTCAGTGGAGACAATCCGTCACATGTTAGGCAATTCTTTTTAGCCAATTTTCTAAAAATTTACTTAGCCTACTGACGGATTGTCCACTGACGCGGATTGTCCACTGACGGATTGTCCACTGACGGATTGTACGTTGACGGGTTGTCCGCTGATGCGGATTGTCCACTGACAAATTGTACGCTGACGGATTGTCCGCTGATGCGGATTGTCCACTGACGGATTGTCCGCTGACGGGTTGTCCGCTGATGCGGATTATCCACTGATCCACTGACGGATTGTCCACTGACGGGCTGTCCGCTAATGCGGATTGTCCACTGACGAATTGTCCGGGCGTGGGGCGTGGCTACCACCGTCGTTTGCAGCAAATCTCGCGCGGAACCCAAAAATTGAACGCTTTTGATCAGTTCTCAGTCAATAATCATCAAATTTCACATTAAAAAAGCCTCTTTGTTTCCTCAAACAGAACCCCCTGGGGTACGACATACTAAAAATTCCGATGCCCATCTGTCGTCGTCACCATTTTTAATGACCCCGTTTAGGGTATCGATTTTCCCCCCGTTTAGGGTATCGATTTGCTCCTCGTTTAGGGTATCGATTTTCCCCCCGTTTAGGGTATTGATTTGCGCGGCCGACTGGGTGCTCAAATTGTCAACTCGGTGATCAACGCGAAAAGCCTGCGCGGCCTGTTGACACAAATGATGCTCAGTGTGTTTGGCAGTGGATTCATTGCGCTGTCTTTGGACGCCTATCTCTGGCCAGTGGTCATCGGTTGGTAGCACTTGAGCAGGGACACTGTAGCGAAAACGAAGCAATTTGGTTTTAGCCCGAAATTCGGACTTTTTCCGGCACAGGGTCCCGGATTCTTATCGGGCTCGGATGTCTTAGGGCTAGGGTCCTGGGAAAATCTTTTCGCGCACCCGAATTCAGGCTTTTTTGATCCGAAATCGGAATGTTTTTTGCAGGGGTGTGCACCAGGGATGAAACCGGATGGCAAAAATGAAAGTCCGGAATCCGGAATCCGGAATTCCGGACCCCGCAAAAAAGTCCGGAATCCGGAATCCGGAATTCCGGACCCAAAAAGGTCCGGAATTCCGGAAAATCCGGAATCCGGAATCCGGAATTTTTTTCAATCAATAAAATCGATAATTCTTAAAAAAATTCTTATATTTTGCCTTACTTTTCTAAAAGTGTTAATTTTTTGCCTTTTTTAAATAAAATTTTATAGGCGCATATATTAGAGCGGAGGGATTTTTTTTAGCCTTTTTAATCAATAATTGTACTAAAAATGAAGGTTTTGAGTCAATATTTAGTCAAAAATCGCTTAAAATCCCACCAGTTTTTGGAAAAATTCTGTATTTCCTCTAATAGTACCCCCGGGGTATTATTAAAAAATTCCGGAAAAGTCCGGAATTTTTCGAAAAAAGTCCGGAATCCGGAGTCCGGAATCCGGAATCCGGTTCCATCCCTGGTGTGCACGGATCCAAATTTCAGTATCCGTATGCGGATATATCCGTAGGGTTCATATCCGTATCCGTTTGGACGGTATCTCAGTATACCGCAGTATATACCGAAATACCGGTCCGGTATTTTTTGGAAAAAAAGGATCACTAATCAGAGCCCCTCTGAAATAGGCGTCTCTCTAATAGAGCCCCCACCTCTCTTTATTGTGCTTTGAAATATAGAGCACCGGAGGCTCGGTTTAAGTGAGTACGGTACTGTACCCCCGCATCTCCAATAAACCCATCCCCCTCGTCTTCCGCCAACGGGTTTTTTAAATTTTTAATAGCCCATCTAACGGGGGGGGGTCAATTGAAGGTGGGCTCAGACTAAGGGGGCGAGAGAGATATATTAGAGTTAAAAAATCAAAATAAATCCACCGCCTTACATAGTCCATCTCGCACCGCTCATTGGCATTTTTGTCCTCCCGCTGGCGGTGGCGCTGTACTCCATCACGCCGCTGTTCGCCGAGACGTTCGACTCGTTGGTGATCAAGCGGGCCTTCGTCGTGTCCCGCGGTGGTAATTTCTTGCCCAAGAGGGCCGTGTTGGTGGCCAATTTGCGTGCCGCAATTGCATCCGGCACGGTGGCAGCCTACGGCTCCATTACCAACAATGCGATGGAGTACGTTGTTGGGGTTCACTGGACGGCAATGCTGGGCATGCTGACCATGACCAACATGGTAAGTGGCACCACCAGCAGCAGTGATGTAAAACCGGCTCTTTTCGGGTTCCGAGTTTTTTTCGTGTTTTTTTTTGTGTCCGGGTTGTCTTTCGACCTTGTTTTAGTCCCTTTTTTTCTTGTTCAGGGTTTTCAATCCCGGTTTGTTTTGATGTTTTCTTCTGGATTCCGGCTTTTATGGACTGCTTCCGGCGGGCGTTTTGTCCCGACCGGGTGTCCCGCCCAGCGGCAGGGTCGTTTTGTCCCGACTGGGTGTCCCGCCCAGCAGCAGGGTCGTTTTGTCCCGACCAGGGACATCACATTTCCTGCCCAGCAGCAGGGTCGTTTTGTCCCGACCAGGGACATCACATTTCCTGCCCAGCAGCAGGGTCGTTTTGTCTCATTACCGAAACAAACACACGCCCAAACTCAGTTGGCCACCGTAACGTCGGCCGCCATGGTGCCCAGTGAAATTGCGGCGGCGGAGGAACAAACGCACGAGCATGTGCTGACGCTGATCGAACGCGGCTTCTTCCCGGCGCCGGACATGGCCAAGCTGCGCGAAGAGCGCGACATGGACGAGCGTCTTGCGTTACGCAAGTTGCGCAGGCCGATCAGTGCGGTCAAAGTGCTCATCGATAAGCACAACAGGAACAAGGCGAATGCGGCCGCCGACAAAATGGTAGGCACAGCGCCGGCGGCAGTGTCTTGCTTGTCCACTCTCGACGGGTTGCATGACCGATCAAACACCGGGGGGGCCGAAATTTCGGTTTTCGGGTTTTTGGGCCTTCGGTTTCGGGTTTCCCGAAAGTAAAAACACACCCCTAATGATGGCTCTTACTCCTAATAAACACACCCCTAATGATTGTATTTAGGGCTAAATTATTTATACTCAATTAATTTTTGAATTTCAGGTGACAGAAAGGCAATTAGTATTTAATTTATTTTTATGAAAGTTGTCTTGCATGTTTCCTTGGTCTAGTGGTTAGTCCTACAGATTCCAATTGGATTTATTTTTTTCGTTTTAGGTTCTAAAACGAAAAAAATGTTTATAAAAATAATAAATACAATAAATAGCAGATTTCTGAAAAACTTAAGCAGAAAACCAAATTTTTTGAATAGCAATGAACTGGAAAAATTTTTAGCTTTCGGTTTCGGTTCCGGTTTTTTCGGGGTTTTTGGCTTTCTTCGGTTTCGGGTCTGAATTTCGGTTTCGGGTTTCGGTTTTCGGGTTTTTTCACTTTCGCCGCGTCACTAGAATTCCCCCCTACCCGAATTGGAAAAAAATGGGAAAAATTTGCTTTTTCCCCAGCAAAAAAGAAAAAAATCTTCCCAATTCCCCCCCCCCCCCCCGGGGGGCAGCTCAAAACGTCCCCGGCCGAAACGCCCCCGCATCAAAACGCCCCCGGCCGAAACGCGCCCAGCCGAAACGCCCCCAGCCGAAACGTCCCCGGCCGAAACGTCCCCGGCCGAAACGCGCCCAGCCGAAACGCCCCCAGCCGAAACGTCCCCGGCCGAAACGTCCCCGGCCGAAACGTCCCCGGCCGAAACGTCCCCGGCCGAAACGTCCCCGGCCGAAACGCCCTCGCACGCGGAAAAAATATCACTCGCATGCCGTACCATTAAAATCGAATTTTGTTTTTTAAATAAAACAAAAACAACAGACGAAGACACTTAATATTTCTTAAAATCAAATTCATCCCTTAAAAGTTTCGATTAGAATATTCGAGCCTGTATACCTCCGGGGATTGGCACATAATTTTAACATGGATAAGTGATTTTCGACCTTTTTTATTTTTCAAACCATTGGGATCACCTCTTCGGAGGTTTATTATTCCCAATGGCTTGCAAAGATTGGGTTTATTTAACAATTATTGCGATGCCATTGAAATATCCTCGTTTTAATTTTATCGGGTACCCGATTCTGAATCGGGTGATTTCAATATCGGGTGCAACATATATATATATTAATTCAAGACGAAGGCAAATAGAAAGGTCGAGGAAGCGAAGGAGCACCGAGAACTGTTGGAATGGTTTGCGCGCAAGCGCATCGATCGTCTGATGGACCTGACCAAAACGACGGGAATGGCGCGTAACTCGATGTCAACTGGCACGGATTCAAATTTTTTTTTATAACAAATTATCGATTTTTAAAATAGTGCCCCCCCCCTGAATTAGAGTTTCCCCAAGTGCAAAATGTGAAATCCTAGGTGGGAATTGAACCCACGACCGACTGCATTCAATCCCCGTTGGCAGCTCTTTCATCACTGACAAATGAGCCATCAGCCAGGGTCAGGTCCATAATTCAGACGAATATTCCACAAATGGTCCGTATTATAATATTTCATGAGGTATTTGTTTTAACAAAGTCCTGACTTTCGCAAGAATACAAAATTCCGGAATTCCGAGCATAATTCTAACAGAACCTCCCGGGGAATTCTGTCGAAATTTTCCCAAAGAATGCGAACCCAAAATTTCGGAATACCGAATACCGGACCAAAAAAAAATCTTCAAAATTTTTTACCAAATCACTTAAAAACGAAATAATTGAGTATTCTTAAGGCTGTTTCTTTAAGTTTTTGAAAAATTTTAAGTGATTAGAGAAAAAATTTTGAAATTTTTAGAAATTTTCGACTTGTGGCTCGAATTTGGGTCCAGGGTTCGTAAATAGGCGAACTGGATGTCGGATTCGGGATAAGCGACCTCCGAAAACCTCCTGAAACTCGTTTAAAACGTCTTTTTAAAATTTCGACGAAACGAGGGACAGCCTTAACTTTCTCTGTAAATTTAAATTCTGACTTAGTGACGAAATGTCCTTCAGCGACAAAATGTCACTCATTGACCAAGTGTCCGTGAGCCACTCCAAACATTGAATGTTTTCCCCCCAGGCGTTGTGCTGTCATTGGTCGCCGGCTTTGCTCCGTTCTACTCGTTACAGCGGATCGGCGTTGTGTCCGCAAACGTGGTCAAGATCATTCTGATCATCTTCAATGCACCCACTGAAGTTCTGTCCATGGGCGTCGACCAAATTATGTCCGTAAAGGTAACGGGGGCAGATCGTCTTGGCGTAAGCCGTCGTCTTGGCGTGGGCCGTCGTCTTGGCGTAAGCCGTCGTCTTGGCGTGGGCCGTCGTCTTGGCGTAAGCCGCCGTCTTGGCGTGGGCCGTCGTCTTGGCGTAAGCCGTCGTCTTGGCGTGGGCCGTCGTCTTGGCGTAAGCCGTCGTCTTGGCATGGGCCGTCGTCTTGGCGTAAGCCGTCATCTTGGCGTGGGCCGTCGTCTTTGCGTAAGCCGCCGTCTTGGCGTGGGCCGTCGTCTTGGCGTAAGCCGTCGTCTTGGCGTGGGCCGTCGTCTTGGCGTAAGCCGCCGTCTTGGCGTGGGCCGTCGTCT